>KZ451885.1:4727786-4747956 GCA_002786265.1 Apostasia shenzhenica | reverse complement strand
AGTAACACACTTTATATATATTGTTGATGCAAAAAATGTACCACCACAGAGAGAAATGAGACGATAATTTTTACATGAAAACCCGAGTGTCCGGGGGAAAAACCACGATGTCGTCCAGGCAATTTGAATCCACTAATCGAATCTCCTCTTACAAAGCTTGATCTCTAAATGAAAACCGAATGAGTACAAGAGGGATAGAGAGAGAGAGGGGCAGCTCAACCCGAGAGAGAGAGAGTGGAAGGAAGGGTTCTTAGAGAGAGCGATCCCCCCTTATTTATAGCTTGGAGAGAAGGGAACATAGTAGGTTTAGTCTGTCACATCTGACACCTACTCCTGCAAAGGACGATTAGGGAGTGGGCTCCCATGCTATCTTAAATGCTGAGTTGACACAGTAGTACGGAGGGTACGATCTTGTGATATTTCTTAGAACTGCTTTTTGACAAGGGGCTGCTGTTGAGCTGCTGTTCAGCAAGGGGCTGCTGTTCGACAAGGGGCTGCTGTTGAGCTGCTGTTCGATAAGAGATGTTAGAAAAGGTTCTAATATACATATATATATATATATATAATCTTAATTAATTTGCAGCATTTCACATTGATAAATTAAACTTAAAGTAGATAAAAGTATATTTTGATCATAATAATCAGAAATAATCATCTTCATGATAACTGGAATTTTTCCCAATATCTTCAGTAGATTCTGTTTGAAGCAATTCCTTAATTTTTTTTCACGCATTTTAATATCATTTGAACTTTATTTTAATAATAATCAGTACTTTTTTATATTAATAATACTTGATAATGTGTGAACATGTAGATCTTGCTCAATATAAATTTTTTTTTTTTTTTGGCTCCACTACAATGTTGTCTCAATTATTTTGATGTGATTTCAACGTAGTTTTACATTTTTTTTATGCTATTTTTTACACTTCTTTTATGTTGCTGTTTTGATTATTTCTTATCATTTTAATGCAGTTTTAATATTGTGATACTTTTTATGTTATGATTTTTGGTAGCAATTTTATGCTTTTTTTATTGTAATGTTATGCTATATTTTTAATTGTTTAACTTATTTAAAACCAGTAATTTCATTTAAGCTTTTGAAGTAAATCTCATATCCTACATAAATTTACAAAAATAAAAAAATATATCATATGAGTTTTTTTCATAAAAAAATATTTGGAATAATTACCTACATACCACACAATTTAATTTTATTTATATCTTACCCATTCATTCTTAGTTAATTATGCTATGTACACTCAAAATATTATAAAATCATACATACACACATTTGAGTTAAAACTTAATCAAAATCTATTTGAAAAAAAAATATTCTCTTAGTAAATTATTAAAATTATATTTTTATTCTTAATAGTACATATTTTTTCTCTTTCTTAATACCACACTGAAGAGTTGATTTGTCCTAAAATCATTTCACGTCGCGAATGTCTACTTCCTTTGTCGCCACCTAAACATTAAACTTTTAAGATTTTCACTAAAAATATATTTAAATATCCTTAAAATAATATGATGAATGGCCCATATTTTTTGTAATATAACTATAATTAGGTTATTGAAAAATTATGATTAATAATTATAATAGAAATAAGTTAAAATGTGTATATGTAAAATTTTATAATATTTTGAGTGTGCATAGCGTAATTAACTAATAATGGATGGGTAAGGCATAAATAAAACTAAATTATGTTGCATGTAAGTAATTATCCTAAAATATTTTTCATATAAGCCCTTTTTAACGAATTCCACTAAGTTTAATTAGTGAGTTTTTAAAAATTTTAAAAATATTTTTAAATATTGAAAATGCATATTTTTTAACTTTAACTAATATTTTTCTTATATCTTTATTTACAAGAACAATTTTTATTATGTAATTATATATTTTAAATTTTTTAAAATAATAACAGGACAATCAAATTTAATAAAATTTATCAAAAAAGATCTATCTAAAAAATTTTGAATAGAAGGGATTAAAATGAAAATTTTTATTTTTGTAAACTTGTGTAAAATTATTGATATTTAGAATGAAACTAACGTAACTAAATAATAACATAAACCATAGTCTCTTTTTCATAAATTTACACCCTGCATATATAGAAATAACATGTCCTACCATCGAAAAAATAATAATAATAACAAATAAACTTTAGTTTAATACTTTAGGGTGTCTTTAAATTAAATTTTAAAAAAATTAAAATTAAATTCGAGTGAAAATATTTTTTATTAAAATTATAAAATTAGTTTTTATATTAAAACGTATAAGAGTGTTGTATAAATTAGTAATTACTTTAGCATGTGTGAGAATGTAAAATAAAATTAATTTTTTATTTTGGAATAGTATATATTATGTAAAATATTATTATTTTTTAATATTAAATAATATGTGTGATATTATATGTTTGATACAAATTTTTTAATCTGGCTGAACAAACAAATTCTTAATTATAACTATCAAAAAATGTATACTTTAATTATATATTAAGGTTTATTATAGTCTAGCTATTTTATTGACAAATGAGCTAATTTGAAATTATAAAGTGCGAGGGTTAAATTGTTTAGCTGGGGTAAATATTACAATTAAGGCCCCGTTTGTTTACAAGTTAAAAATTAATTAGATTTAATTTTAATCTAATATATCACATCACATATAAAATTTAATATTAAAAATTAACTTTATTTCACATCCTACATATATTACTAAAATAATAACTAACTTATATCTCATCCCTCACATATCCTAATATAATAGAGATAATTACCTATATGCCACACAATTTAGTTTTATTTATGCTTTACTCATCAATTCTTAGTTAATTACGCTATGCACACTTAAAATATTATAAAATCTTACATACATATATTTTAACTTATTTTTATTATAATGAGTAATCATATTATTTTAAGGATATTTAAATATATTTTGAGTGAAAATCCTAAAACATTAATGTTTAGGTGACGGCAAAAGAAGAAGACATCCACGATGTGAATTGATCTTAGGACAAATCAGCGCTTTAGTGTGGTATTGAGAAAGAGAAAAATATTTACTATTAAGAGTAAAAATATATTTTTAATGATTTACTAACAGAATTTTTTTTTTCAAATAAATTTTGATCAAGTTTTAACTCAAATGTGTATGTAAGATTCTATAATATTTTAAGTATGCATAGTGTAATTAATTAATAATGAATAGGTAAGGCATAAATAAAACCAAATTGTATGGCATGTAGGTAATTATCCCAATATAATAACCAACTTTATATCAAATTCCTCACATATTACAACATAATAATTAACTTTATTTCACATCATTCACAACTTTTAATAAAAAATATCTTTATTAAAGTTTAATTTTAACTTTATAAACAAATAGACTCAAGCATTAGATGACAAGATATTATATACTTCTATTTTGTAGCCTCAATATTTTTTATTATCTTACAAAAAGTACATTGATATCTTAAGATCACAACTAATATGAGATAATTCATTTATATGCTCATTTTATTAGGCTTAAAAATTTATCAGAAATTACTTATTATACTAACAATTTTTTTTCACTAGGATATGATTGAACAATAATTTTTCGCTTTATTATTGGTCATCAGAAGCTAGTTATAGTTACAGTTGATTGTTCTTGAATCATATTATTTTATGAGAGGTTAACTTTGATACCAATAGTTCATGACCAAATCTTTGATGTTAATGTATTTTTCAATTTAATCGTAGCCTCCCAGTTTTGCTTCCCAAAATGTATATCGATATTTTAAAGTCACTTTATTACATGCATATCTTAATAACTTTCCCCCCACTTTTTACGATTGTAATTCATCATATGACCATCTTAGTGAGCCTAGAGTCTGTCAAGAATTACTCGGCCCTGTTTGGCGTGAGGATCAAAATGGTATTAGTTTAAAAACTAATAATAATAATAATAATAATAAATAATTTTTTTAATCATACTACATAAATTCTAATATAAAAAAATATTATTTTACCTCATATACTCAATACTTTTTAATAAAAATATCTATTTTATTTTACATTCTAGACTAAAATAGTTGATTCGAATATTTTGGTCCAGGATGTGAGATAAAGTAGATATTTTTATTAAAAATTATTGAATATGTGAGGTAAAATAATATTATTTTATATTAAAATTTGTGTATAATGATTAAAAAAATTTATTTATTATTATTATTGTTATTTATTAAACTAGTACCATTTTGATCCTGATTTTGGTCCTCGCGCCAAACAGGGTTAATTTGCACCAACAGTTTTCTTTCTTCTAAAATATCGTATATTCGCTTATCATAGACTTATTATTTTTCACTTAGTTTACCTTTGAATCACATCATACTGTAGGAATGTATTTTGATAATACATCACAATTAAGTCTGAGATATTGAGATACTGTCTAATTTGGACGTCGCTTTACAATTTTGTTACCTAAAAAACGCGTTATTCTTTCGAGTACAAAGGCCACCCAAACACTCATAGTGCAGTACATCATTGCACACTAGAATTAATTGACTCCTCTCCATTAACAGGTTTCACTTGGGTAGGTGGTGAAAATTTTCATTTCGTTATTCATTTTAATCTCAAATATGCTTATTTGTATTTGTTATAATTACTTATTTTTTATAAAAAAATTATAATTTACTTAATGTTATAGGACTTGAAATATATAATTTATAATTAACATCCAAAAAATTTAGATTTTGATGTATATAATAAATTAGAATTGTATTTATAAATTTGGGTGATAAATAATAGAGATTTTTACCCGTATGACACAAAAAACTTTAATATTTACTTATTAGACACCCTAAAGTTAAATATTAACACTTATTTATTTTAATTTTATAACCAACACACCCTAGTTAAAAAATCCTTATATTTTATTTAAGTAAATCATACTTAAGTTATGTTTTAACTTAAATAAAGTTCATAGGAATAAAATCTAACCCCTTTTGTATCTTAAATTAAATCTAATCGTTAAGATAAGCATCTAACGATTAGATTTAAAATATTCTACATAAATAAAAGATTTAAATAGTTTTTAACATGTAAGATTTAAGTTAAGGTGCACCGAGAGTTAGATTTTATTCCTATGAACTTTATTTAAGTTAAAACATAACTTAAGTATGATTTACTTAAATAAAATATAAGGATTTTTTAACTAGGGTGTGTTGGTTATAAAATTAAAATAAATAAGTGTGTGTCATGTAATATTTAACTTTAGGGTGTCTAATAAGTAAATATTGAAGTTTTTTGTGTCATACGGGTAAAAACCCCTAAATAATATTTATAATATTTTGATATAAAAATTATAGAGGAAATTTTGGGTGATACCGGCTTTGATTTATTTGATCTCCAAAAATGATATAGAAAGAGTGATAAAAGAAATATTGGATGTAGAAATAATTTTTGTAAGATCTAGTATTTATTTAAAAATATTAAGATAAATATTAGAAATTTCTTTTCTTAATTTAAATTTAAATTTATTTAATATCTCATAATTTATTTGGATATTTATTAATTTAAAATTCTCATGAGGATATTTATAAAAATTGGAGATAATTAAGGGATATAGTTATAGGTTAGAGGATGATTTGTTATTATTATTTAAAATTTAGATTTATGAGATTTAACTATCCCTTCATGTTAGCCTTGGAAGAAATATCAAATTTACCCTTAAAATGAGTTATTAGAGGAAATAATATTTCTTTCCTCTCATACATCGATTTATTTCTCTCCTGATTCGTAACCGCTGGCCCTAGCCCATTCCTTGGCCAAAAATGAGAAAAAGAAAGAGAGAAAAAGAAACGAGAGAGGACAGGGAGAGAAAGGAAATTGAGAATTAGAGATCCAAAGCAACACAATCTTTCTCCTTCGAATCGGCAACCATAGAAGAAGGATTTTAAAAATTCGGATGAAATGGCGAGAAGAATAAGAGGAAGAAAAATGAGATATTTTCATGATTCCTTGAAGTAGGAGATATCTCTAACTATTAGGGTTTACATTAATCAAATATACAAATTCGCATAATTTGATTTATAATAATTTGATGAGGAATTTAATATTTAATTATTTGTGAAATTTTATTTTATTACATTGCCGATAGTTTCTTCATATTTATGACTGTAAATTTTATTTATGGGCTTAAAATATCTTATTAGAGAAATTTGTTTAGATATATGCACGATTGTATATTGCTAGAATTTTTCTATTTCGGATTTGAGCTTCGTAGCATCAGTTTGGGGTATCAAATGAACTCGAATTTTGATGAAAATTGGGGTGAGTTAGATCTTAAAGTTACCTACAACTTTTGTGAAGGAAATTTTGATTAATTCTGAATACAAAATATGATTTTAGTGTCATTAATAAAATCTTATAGAAATTCAGATTTTTTAACTGAGTTTAGTTCATAGGGGATTTGGTATACCAAATAAATTCGGATTGACATAAAATTTTTTATGAAGATAGAGAACACATTATACTACAATTTTTGTATAGAAACTTCATTTAAAAAGTTCATTTTGAATAAGATTTTGCTGGAGAAACTTGACATCAAAATTTGTATTTGAAAGAGCTTATTATCACATGTAGATTAAATGAAGATTTTTTATGTTAAATGATTGTTATTAAATATGAATTTAGAGATTATTAGATTATTTGATTGTTTATCATATTTATGAAATATGTTTATTAATTAACCTAAATATATATATATTTTATTATTAAAAGTCCAAACGATTGAGTTACTTTGGCAGAGGTATTGGTTATTATATTTCAAAAAATTGAATTTATGAAATCGATTTCAAATGCTATGAGACATTGAGGATTGATAATTTGATTAATCCTTGATAATTTGATGTTTAAAACTTATGCTAAATAGGTTTATTGATAGATGATTTGATTCGAATAGTGATGATATTTTTATGATCATAGAGTGATAAAATGTAAAATTTGGGATTGATCATTATTCAATTTAATTAACTTTAATATGAGGCTCAAATGTCAATTATAGTTATATTATTAGCTCTGATCATACTCTCATCAAACTTTAATTGAGGTTTCATAAATTATATGTGGAGAATTAGTGATTTTTATTAATTTAAATTAAAATATCTTTGAAGATATCATAATTATTTTTATTGGTGATTGCTGGATTACTATATAAATTTGATTGAAATAGGAGAGATGACTTAAAATTAAATCATCGAAATTATGAGGTATAAAGTGGATTGTTAAAGTTTAATAATGTATAGTGCATATAAATTATTATGAATTAATTGCTAATTCTATTTATTTCTTCAATGATGAGATAAAAATATAATATAATGATATGCCTCCTTTTCTCGATTGTGACACATACGGGAGGACAAGTGTACGGATTTATCGTTACATTCAATGTGAATATATTGACTTGCGACTGTAACACTTACGGGAGGACAAGTGTACAGATTTGTAGTCACATTCGATGTGAATATATTGACTAGCGACGGTGACACCTACGGGAGGACAAATGTACGGACTTGTCGTCACATTCGATAAGAATATGTTGATTTGTGTTTATGACACCTACGGGAGGGCAAGTATACAGATTTGTCGTCACATTCAAAGATATAATATAATATTTAGGCAAGTGTATGAGCTTGCTATGTGACTAAATTTATAATCAAGATTTTAAAGGCGACAATGGATTAAAAGTTAAATGTAATTTCTGTGGGATTATGCACCTGCCTTTGCTCGAGTATATGATATTTGGCATGACGGTGTCCATTTGCAGTTTCCGACTGTCATGGGGGGTGATGATCCCCAAAGCAGATATGTGTCTGGTGTGGATACGTGTTCACTAGAGGTCCTCACATGATATTTAGCGCGACGACGTCCATTCGATATGTCTACGGAGGGTTATTTATGGGGGGTGACGATCCCCAAAGATGTAAAAGGTAGATGAGGCATAGTACGAGAAATCATGGGCCAAAAATAGTAAATTAAAATTAATTTAAAAGGAACTTGTTCGTTAATCATATTTTTATATTTATTCTGTTATCATTTTATATTATAATAATTATTAAGCGAATCATATTACACTTGTTTATATTTAGTATTCACATTGTGTTAAGTTATTATCTATCACGTATTTATACTGTTCAATTGTTTATAAGGAACTCATGATATGCATGCTCATTTATTTGATAGTACTCATATTATAAATTCTTATTTTATATTTTCTGTTATACATTTTAAGTATGCATAATTATCATAGTCATTGCTATCATGCTATTTATTCATTTGATATAAATTCATGAATATTACTATGTATGCATGTAACAATTCTCTTAAATCTCGAAATAATAAATATGTGATTATGAAACTTTATTAAATATTTTATGTAGTCCATAGCTTGTTGAAATCTCCTACTGAGTCCTGTTGTTGGACTGGCGTCATTTTCGATAATATTTTTACAGGTTTAGCATAAGCATAAGAGGCATGTGTGAGAAACAATTAGAAGATTATTTTAGATTATTTGTGTTTAAGATTTTATATTTATTTATAGTGTAATGTAGTAATTGTATATTAAGGACATATTTATATTAAGATATAGTGAAATTATTTGAGAATTAAAAAAAAAGAAATTTGGTAACGGCTGAGATAAAAGTCGAGGTCGTTACATAATTAGTGCATTTTTGAAAAATGCTATTCTTTAGATATTCATTTCTAGATCTATTTATTTATAAGGTTAAAATTAAACTTGAGTAGAGATATTTTTTATTAAAAATTATGAATGATGTGAAATAAAAATAATTATTATGTTGCAATATGTAATGAAAGTGATATAATGTTAGTTATTATGTTGGGATATGTGAGGGATATGATATAAGTTAGTTATTATTTTAAAAATATGTATAGTATGTAAAATAACGTTAATTTTTATATGTGATGTGATATATTAGGTTAAAATTAAACTAGATTATTTTTTAACTTCAAAACAAACGAACCTAAAAAATTAAATATTATTTTGATAATTAAAAATTAAATAATTAATTAAAGTAATATATATATATATATAATTTATGGGACATTTACCTGCATGCCACACAAACTTTTTAATATTACACCACACATATTTTCTTCACAAAATTTGCATTATGAATTGTGAAGGAAGTGTATGTGATATAATATATAAAGTTTTATGTGGCATGTGGTAATTATCTCATAATTTATTTGTCATGGCACTACTACTTACAAAGTCAACTTATAAGTAAGATTTTAAAGTACTATTTTACTCTCTTTTTAAGTTATAAAATGAAATAAAAATATTAATTTCAACAAATTTAATATCAATTATTTTAATATTTTTATAAATTATTTATATTTGATAAATTTAAATTAAATTTATTAATGATAATTAACGAATATTATTTGTCAGAAAAAAATATGTTTTGATATTTTTAATCTAATTTTAGTCGAATTTCAATAGTTTTAGTCAAAAATATCAAATCTAACATTTTCGAATCAGTTTTGAGTTGAAACTGATATGAATTCCTGCTAACTTTTAAATTGTAAGCTTTTTTCTATTAAAAGAAAAAACTTAAATTAAAGACTTTGATTTTTGAATGCAAAGTCTTAATTCAAATTTAGGCGACGGCCTGATCGGAATTTATCTTCTGCCAAATAAGATTTTTGAGATATTTTTTAATCAAATAAAGAATGTTCATATTAATAAATTAATATTATTTTATTATGGATATTTTATTTAATTTTATTCTTTTCATACTGATCCAGTTATACTGGAATATTTTAGTATTAATAATAGATGCATTTTATATTTGAAAATTTAAACCAACTTCTCTAGCTATGAAATAATATTTTAACCACGGTTTTAACCATGCCCTAACCATGGTTAAATCAGGCCTCCTCGCCTATTGCACAATTTTTTTTTTTTTTGAGAAGAATAAATTATATTTTCTGAAGATTCCAACAAAGTTAATGGCTCGAGGCAGGACCATTATAACCCATGCAACACATAAATATATATTATCCACTCTCTTTTATTCATAGTTTTATCATAACTTAGGAGGAACTTATATATGATTGGCGAGTCGGGTTAGGAACGAGTTTAAATCTGCGCCATTTAAGTACGATCTAAAATTGACTCATTTAACAAAGAGATCTAGTTGAAAAACACGGTTCTAATTGTTAGTTAAATAGATAACGTATCTTGACCTATAAAAAATATATATGATAAATGAATGTTTGAATTTCAAAATAATAAAAAGGTATCAATCATAAAATATTAAAGTACTTTTTTAAAACACTAATTACGAGTTGTTCAATGTCCAAAAAATCAAAAAATAATTATTAAGTTGAATTGAGATTCATCGAAAATAACTCTATACAGAGTTGTGAATGAAATTATGATGATAGCTTCACGTCTATAGTACCATATAAGTGAGATGACTGCAGACTGTGCAAACTGCAATGAAACAAGAGAATTGAGACAATTCAAGTCCCCAAATCATGTCATAATTGAGTTGAATCAATTAGGATTTGAACTTATATATGTAAGATGAACTCATGTCTCGTTAAATTGAGATGGGTCGGTAATCAAGTCCAAAATTGTCATGTATTTTAATATTATTGTTGCATATAGCTTGATATCCTAGTCAAGGTTTTATAAATTTTCTATATGATGATATAATATTCAAAGTTCAAAGTTATGTAGGGTTGAATTCAAGTGTATTCATCCCAAAACTGATTTGTTAAAGCTTAGTTTAAAATTAATTAGTGCAAAATGATATACAGATTATTACCCAAATCATATTAAAAAAAGATAATTAATGGTTCTATTTCGATCTAGTTTATATCGAGTTTATGAACTTCAAATCAATTTAGAGTAAACAAAAAATTTACGACATTATAGAGTTGCATGCCTTAGTTTGGAGCTTATAACTATAATAGAATAAAGCTTCACTATTTAGGGAAATTAGTTTATCTTATAAAATGATGTAAAATACTTATAATTTTTATGGGTAATAAGATTTTTGAATCATTATATTTAAATTCTTAAGTTTTTATGTTGTAGTTGATTACACTCGCGATCAAAATTGTTGGAGATTGCTAAATTTGCATGAGAATATTTTTTTTTTTTTGCTTTTTCTGAATTACTAAAGTGATTTTACTGATATTTTATTAGTCCCTTTTAGTCAAATTTTATACTAGAGCATCATAGATTAACTTAAAGGTAAAATAAAGATATTAATAAATTTAAAAATGCATATAATAGAAGTACACAAGATAATAAAATATTAACATCAAAAACTTAAATGCGAGTATTTAAAACTCACAAATCATTAGGTGACTCTAAGAGATTTAAAAAGAGAATTATTTTATTTT
This sequence comes from Apostasia shenzhenica, assembly GCA_002786265.1. Classification (NCBI taxonomy): domain Eukaryota; kingdom Viridiplantae; phylum Streptophyta; class Magnoliopsida; order Asparagales; family Orchidaceae; genus Apostasia; species Apostasia shenzhenica. Next base: position 4,736,532 of record KZ451885.1, on the reverse strand, counting down.
ATTTCTCGTTTTTCTTTCCTTCCTCTAGACCATCTAAAATCGCAAGAGAAAAACTTAATGCCTTTCGGTTCTGATAAATATTGTTAAAATCGGTTCAGGCCTGTCTGATCATGAACTAGCACGTTTTTTGTCTAATTTCATGTTAAACCTAAATTACAAATCAAATTAGGCTAAATTATAAAAAATAATTTAAATTATATAGAAATTCTAATAGAATGAATATGTTTGTTATTTTAAATATTTGTTAATATTTTTATGTATGCTATTATTATTTTAATTAATAATAATTTATTGACTCTCTTATCTTTGACTGCTGGTTAATGTTTGACTGCAAAATATGTTACATAGAGAGAGAAGCAACATAAAAATCTCTCTCTCTCTCTCTCTCTCTCCCTCTCTCCACATATTTTCTTCATCCCTTTATATCCACTCTAAACCACAATCCCTTCATCCATGGCTCCAGCAAAGAACCTCTTCTTCCCCACTTCCCTCATCATGCTTTCACTGCATATCTAGAAGAGCTTTTTTGACCCAAGCAAAATGTCTTCCCCACTTCCTCTGTGAACAGTGAAGCCACTTTCTCCCTATCCATCTCTTCGTACCTTCTTCCATTGATTTGATGCTTCATCAGAGCTCACCGTCCTACCTGTCTCCCTCATTAATTTCCATAGCTCCATGAGAATGAGAGAAAAAGGTCGCATCTTTGTTAATCGTCTTTGATCTTGGCGGAGGAGAAAGAAATGGGTATTCCCCATCTCTTCCTCTGCCCCATCAGCCTCGATCTCTTCACGGATCCGGTGACTCTCACCACCGGCCAGACCTACGACCGCGGGAGCATCGAGGAATGGCTCGCCGGGGGAAACTCCACCTGCCCTGTCACAATGCAGAAGCTCGACGGCGAGCAGTACTCCTTCGTCCCCAACCACACTCTACGTCATCTCATCGACCAATGGCTCCTCGAGGGGGTCGACTGCTGCCGGAGTCCCGGCGGCATCGCCGCCTCCTTGGAAGTTCTCAGAAGCTATCTCCAGTGTTCCGGAACGCCGATTGCGGCGAAGCTGGAAGCTCTCAGAAAGGTCAGGATTTTATCCGTTGAATCCGAGATCGGCAAGATTTACTTGAATCAACTGGGCTTCTTCCCTGTTCTTCTCCGGTTGGCGTTCCGTGCTCCGGCGAACGCCAATCTAAAGGCTGCCGAGCTAGCGCTTGAGTGCACATCTCGTCTTTCGCCATCGACCCATTTGAATTGTTTCATCAATCTTCTGAAGCAAGACGCCACTTTTGCTTCTCTGTTGCTTCTTCTCGAGATAGGCAGCTCAAAGATCAAAACTTTTTTATGCCTGTTACTTGAAGCAGTCACCACTACCACATCTGCAGCTTCTCCGGAGCTCAGTCTACTCCTCGGAAAATCGCCGAGATTGATCCAGATTCTCATCTCTCTTCTGCAGAGCAGCAAAGCCCAGGATTCAGCGACGGCTGCTGCCGGCGCACTAGCCGGAATTTGCGCTGCCGAGGAAAACAGAGCTGTTGCCGTGAAAGAAGGTGCCGTAAGCGGGCTGATCTCCTACTTGTCGTTGACCGCCGTTAACGGGCGAAGCGCCTCGGGAGCGCTGGCGGCCCTGGAGGCTTTGATAGGGACCGATGCCGGCCGGCGGGCGGCGGTAAAGTACGGCGCGGCGAGGTTGATGGTGAAGTGGGTGTTCAGGGTTTCCTCGAGGCAGGAAGGGAGCCAGGAGGCGTTGGGGGTGCTCCTGTCAGTTTGTCGAGAATCGCCGGCAGCGAGGGAGGAGGCGGTGGCGGCCGGTGTGTTGCCGCAGCTCCTTTTGCTGTTACAGAGCGAGTGTAGCTCGGCGGCCAAGGGGAGGGCCATGGCGCTGCTCAAGGTGCTGAGATCGCTGTGGGTGAGAGAGCGTGAATTCACGGGAAGAAGAAGAAGAGTGCGATAGAAATCAATGTAAAATCTAATCAAAGTTTCATTTTTGTCTTTTTTTTTTTGCTTTTATTATTTTTATCTATGTTTGATATTTATTATAATCTCAATTTTTAAATGTGACATTTACATACAAATCTCAAAACTTACAGTTAATTACACATTAAACTTTCAAATTGAATATTTATGATTGACAACAAAATACAAAAAAAAAATAGAGTGTAATGCTCAAAATCATGAGATTAATGTATAATTTCTATAAATTATATATGTATTACAGAGGGTTTCAAGTGTAATTCCCTCATTTTTGTATAGATAAATTATAAATATTATTTTTAAGGATTTTAAATCCTAAATGAGCTCCCTGCCACTCCTGTGAATGGTCCATGTGGCATATTAGCATATATCAATACTAGCAATAAAAAATAATAATAATAATAAAATATACTAGCAATAAAAAAAATAAAAATTCAATAAATAAATTAAAGTGTTCGTAAACTAACAAATTTAGATTTTAAAAATCATTTAGCATAATATTTAAAATTCATCATTTTGATCCCCCAAGTTATAATAAAATAATCAACTTGATCCTTTGCAAATTATCGTTGGTGGGGGAGTAAATTAGGGAAAAAAAACAACTTAATATCTTTTTTAGAGTATTTATGTCATTATTTTCCCAATTGAATTTATCACTTCAAATCTTTTGTTTTATATTTGTCTGATTTGAGTAATTAGATATAAATTATTCAATACAATTTTCACTTTTTTCACTAGAGGACATTTTTTTCTTTAAATTTGATGTAATGTTTTCTTGTATAAAAATAATAATTTATTTAAATTTTTAAATTATTATATATATATATAATATAAAATAGAGTGAGTTAGTTATTTTAAAAATTATGTTAAATGTGAAATAAAGTTAATTGATTTATTAAGAATTGTATTACTATGAAATAAAATAATTATTTGATATTAAAATATATGTATAATGAGATATAAAATAATTTTTAAAATTAATCATAAATTTTATTCTACTACCAAATTAAAACTTTTCAATGCATCAAGTTATTAGGTTTAATTAACAAATAGAATTAAAGGGTGAATTCAGAAAATTTAAAAACTGAACTCAGTTTTTTTTCGGATAATTACATATACAACACTCTATATTATCATAATTATGTGTATCATACTCATTTTTAAAAAATTACACTGCACCTTTAAAAAAATATGTGAAGTGTAATAAAAATATGTGGAGTGTAATTTTTAGGTGTGTGATGTATAATTTTTTAAAAAAATATTAGAAATGTAATTATAGTGATATGAAGTGTTATATATGTAAATATCTCTTTTTTATTTCAATCAAATTTTTTGTGTCTCTATAATTCATGGTCAGGGAAATTATTGATCAAACTTCAAATATGATTTAAATTGCTTTGAATCATATTTTAGGCCAAATATGAAATTCTAAATTTATTTTGAGTCCAATCCAATTGGATGATATAGAAAATTGGATGATAATTTGATCCATAGATTTTGATCTTATTTCGATAAAATTTAGGTTCGACAAACTTAAAATTTCTGTCCAAAATTATCTAATAAAAAGTTTAAACTGATAGAAAAAATATAAATAATTTATTAAATATTTTGAGTGGTACGTAAGGAGCTCATTAGTCAAACTAAATGGCGAAGCCGCCTTGATTTTTTTTAGCTCACACTTTTGAGTTTTATAAAATAAATATCATGCCATAATTGAAATAATTAGTTGAATAAGAATTTAGATAATTAAATTAAGGGTAAATAGCATCTGGGTCCCTCTAGTTTGGTCGTATGTGCAAATAGGTCCCTCGAATATTTAAATGTAGCAAATTGGTCATCTAGTTTGATGAAATATGCATATAGATCCTTGGCCGTAACAGACGTTAGAAATAATTTTCTCTCTCCTCCCTCTCTCTCTCTCCTCCCTCTCGGGGTGGAGGCGAGGAGGGCGACGCGCGGCGGTTCCCGGCAGAGAGGAAGAAGGAGAAAGTTCCCTCTTGGAGGAGAGAGAGAGGGAGGAGAGAGAAAATTATTTCTAACGTCTGTTACGGCCAAGGACCTATATGCATATTTCATCAAACTAGAGGACCAATTTGCTATATTTAAATATTTGAGGGACCTATTTGCACATACGACCAAACTAGAGGGACCCAGATGCTATTTACCCTTAAATTAAAAAAATATTAAAATTACTTATAATTTTAATGTTTCATATATTTTTCATAAATTACTCAATATATAAATCATATAAATAAATTTTATATTAGTTTCAACTTAAAAATTTTATTTGTACATCTAATATTTAAATCAAGAAATTATTATGTAATCTTGACTGATCATGATTTAGAGTTTTAATTTACTAAATTATTCAGTGGATTAACATTTGATTTATAAAATAATTTAGTGTATTAAAATTTTAAATGATGATTGACTAATTTATTAGTTAATAATTCGAGAAGTGTAGCAGAACTCTTAAATCAAAATTCTAATATTAGCTCCTTAAAAAAATAGTTTAAAAAATGAGATAAAAAATTATTGTAAAAAAAATTATTAATAATGAAAAAAATATACCAAATAATTATCACAATTTATATATAATTAAAATTTATGTAAAATTATTTATGTTAGTAAGAATTTTGAATTTTTTATTGTTTTTATAATTTAAATAATTTAAAATTTTTGTAATATTATTATAAATAGTTTATTTGACCCTAAGTTTGAGGTTACAATTCAACGTTAAAACCCGCCTACATATCAGATTAAATTAAATTATAATAAATTAATTTTTTTTATAATATTTAAAATTATATCATAACAATAAATTATATAATAAATAAATTTAGAATTATAAACATTAAGTACTATTTTTATAAATAATATTATTCTAATGACTTTTTTTAAAATATAATAATTTATCAGTTCAACTAGCTCAATGACTGGTCTGATCGGTCCAACTATGAACCGAACATTTTAATATTACCCGATGGTCTTTACTCATTTATTTAGGTTTTAAAATTAATAGGTATCTACTTACGAACGACTAAGTGAATAATTTTACAGATCATGATCTGAAAGTGGAAGATTTTATGAGAACATTAAAAAAAATACTTAAAACTACAAGGCTAGTGCAATCTTTTTGCTTATAATTAATAATGCAATCTAATTCAGCATATTTATCTAACATTCATATTCTTTCTTAAAGTCCTATTTGGCGTGAGAAATAAAATTTGAATCAAAATAGTACTAATTTAAAAAGTAACAATAATAATAATAAATAATTTTTTTTATTATTCTACACAAACTCTAATATGAAAAAAATGTTATTACAGTTCAACGGTCATCACGATATATATACGTATATTCGCACACAATGAAGAAATTTACGTTATTCTGGTATTTTGATTCTGTCAGATTTGAATTCCTCAGTCGTTAATTTGGAACGCTGTTAATTTTTAAATAAATTTACTTATATATATATTTTATTCAGTTATTTTTTATTTATATTCTCCATATTTATTGCAATCGGACAGCCTAACACGTAGATTTTGTGGCAGTCATTCGACGCGCGACACCTGCGTGCGGGTCCCACCATCACGGCTCGGCATACGTAGCAATTTTTATCACATATGTATTTGTCATATATGTATCATAATATATCTCATACGTAACAAGTTTGCCCACATATGTATCATAATATATCTCACACGTAGCAATTTTTATCACATATGTATCATAAAATATCTCATATGTAGCAATTTTGGTGGACTATTATGATACATATATGATAAAAATTGCTACGTATGAGATATATTATGATATATATGTGAGCAAACTTGCTACGTATGAGATATTTTATGATACATATGTGATAAAAATTGCTACTTATGTTGAGCCGTGATAGTGGGACCCGCACGCAGGTATCGCACGTCGAATGGCTGCTGCAAAATCTGCGTGTTAGGCTGTCCGACTGCAATAATTTTTCTCAAATATGATTATAGTATGTCGTACTGTTTATATTTTTAGGTATGTAAAAATATTATAAGTATTGAATTAATCTAAGAAATGTAATAATTTAATTAAACAATATATCACGTGTGTTTTGTATTATATTCTATGTTAGATAGTTTGTAATATTTTTGATAAGTAATTGTTCTATATTGAGAAATAAAATAAAATTATAGATATTTATGAGAGTTTTTTGATATAAGAATTATGCTTATACGTTTTTTTAGTAGATTTTAATAGATTTGATGAATATTTAATGATCTTTCGTGAACAGTTGGGGCTTGAGTTTTCATGTTAAAAATTTATTTTGCTGACTAAATTTTATCTCGTAATTAGAATTCTTCAATTTTAAAATATTATTTTAATAAAACGGTACATATTAAAAGTAATAAATTTAAGAAATGCATCTCTTAATTTAAAAAAAATTACTTTCAAATATCTTTTAACAATTGAACTAAACTTAAAAAAAAAATTTATAAATATCACATATTTTTTGTGGTCTTATTACTTAAAGACAACCATAAATTTATTTAAAAAAATATTAATCACATTCCAAAGTTTTCTGCATTTCTTCATTTTATAGTAAATTAAATTATTATAATAAAGTTATATAAATTGTGAAATAAAGTAATTTCATTTATTAAAAATTAAGTTAGATGTAATAAAAAATAATAATTATATTTTTTTTTAAACAGTCAAACGGAATCTTAGCACATTTCTGCAAATTCTACATTAAACGGATCAAAACATGCAATTATTCTTTTTTTCTGACTTGCATTTCAGAAATAACTTTAGTTCCAACTTTAGTCCTAACTTTATTTTATTTTATTTTATTTTATTTTGTAAAATTAAAGATTCCGTGCATTTTAAATTCCTTTTTCAATAGAACATTATTTCCTATCAAGAGCTTTGTGATCAGAAATGGTCGAATTGCAAAAATGAAATTGATCGATCAAATTGGCCGTCCGAAAGGGATCGTATGACCATTTAGGATTGACGAGATGCCCAAATCAAATAAGCTATAGTTAAATTAAAAAAAATCTGAGCCGTTCATCATATTATTTTAAAGATATTTAAATATATTTTAAATGAAAATCCTAAAACCTTAATGTTTAGGTGGCGACAAAGAAAGGAGACATTCGCGACGTGAATTGATTTTAGGACAAACCAACGCTTTAGTGTGTTATTGAGGAAGAAAAAAATATGTACCATTAAGGATAAAAATATAATTTTAATAATTTACTAACAGAATATTTTTTTTCAAATAGATTTTGATTAAGTTTTAACTCAAGTGTGTATATGTAAGATTTTGTAATATTTTGAGTGTGTATAGCATAATTAACTAAGAATGGATAGTTAAAACATAAATAAAATTAAATAATATGGCATGTAGGTAATTATCCTTTTTAATTTATAAGATGTATAACTCTTGAAAATTCTAAATATGTTTATATAGACAAATAGAAATAAAAAAAACTCATTAGTTTAAGCATGGTGGCGAAAATTTTAAATTTAAATTTTCCTAATTTGATTAGAGTGCCAGGAGAGAAATCAGTGAAATGATTATCAATTTTCAATTAAATACTCTATCCAAAAAAAAAATCAATTAAATATAATACGCATCATTTATGTAGACTGATATAATCGTAATAATATCTGATTATCAACTAACTTAAATTTACAGTTTATAATGCGAAAGTATTTTATATTTTAATATGCTATTTTCACATGAAAATTAATGTCCTTTGCATCATAAATATTTTATTTTTATTATATAAACCATAGAAAATATGAGGGTCCCAGGCTTTGACAGGAAGAGAGTGTTTGCTTCAGTGTTTTTTTTATTATGATATTTAGATATTAATTTTTTAAATAATAATTTTATAAAATTTAAAAAAATTTATTTATAAATACTAAAATAATATTAAATCAAATGCGATGTTAAATATTTAGAGATGACTCAGTTTGCTCTTAAGATTATTTTTAATTGAATTTAAAAGAGAATTTTTTGTATGATAATTTTATTTTAAAAATTTATAGTTTGAAATAAAATTGTTCTTTTTTATAAAACATATTTATAACATACAATAATAACAAGCTAAGTCTTTATCCTACTAAGTAAAGTCAACAACATTAAATTTTTTTTTTCATTGCACTCTATCAAATAATAAATCTTATTTTAGCTCTATGCACGATTTTTGTTATTTTTTTCTCTTTTTATATGAACAAAATCTAATAATTTAATTTTTCTTATTGAAGCATTATATCGGCCTACAATTCATGTATATAAACCATTTAAGCTAACTCTATCTAAACTTATAGTCAATTAAGGTCACTCTAATCTTTTTACAGATTTATTTATTTCTCAATTTATTTTTTAATATCTAATTTAATAATTTTATTTCTGCAATATTAATTTTATTTATATTTCTACTTTATAGATTATTATTTAATATTATATAATATTGCTAATTTTATATATATTTTATAAAATTTATTAGATATATTGGATTCAAGGAATCAAACAGCATTCAGTATCTAAGGGTGTTAATATGGATCGAACATCGAAAATCGATCGAAAATTAAATATATTTTAGATTGAATCGAAATTGAGTCGATCAAAATGAGCCGACTAATGAGCCAAAAGTTCGGCTCAGTAATAATTTTGAGCCAATTTTGAGCCGGGTAGGCTCGGTTCGATCCAACTCGAAATCAGCTCGAATTAAAATACATTTTATATTATAATATATATATGTTATAATATATATATATATA
>KZ451885.1:4633942-4706956 GCA_002786265.1 Apostasia shenzhenica | reverse complement strand
ATTTTAATGACATTACTTAAGTGCTTGTTACCCTTTGTGATCAACGTTTGCAGGGTTTATATAGAAGCAATCTTGACAGCTATAAGACCTTTTTAAATGCCATGGACAACAAGCCCCTGAGGCAAGTTCAGTTCGTATTTCTACTATGTCATATCCCAAACTCTGGTCACTGGCTACTCCTTGTATGTGATATTGAAATGCAGAAATGGATCGCATATGACTCTTTGTACGATCCAAGGCATAGGGAGGTGGTGAAAGAGTAGGTAGGGGCGTGCGTTCAATGGTTTAAACTGAAAAAGCGAACCAAATAGTTTAAATTTCGGCGGTTTGGTTTGATTTAGAATCGATCAATTTCATGATAATTTAATATTGTAATTGTTTTGTTTAATCGATTTGAGCTTGCTTTTATGTGTTTGGAAACTAAACCGATCAAATTAAAAAATTATTAGTAATTTAATATATCATACAGCCTTGTCAAATAGTGTAGTTGAATTACTTCTTGTATTAAATTACCTTATGTTGAGACTATTATCTTTTGTGCAGAGTGAATTGTTTATATAACAATATTTAATATAATTGCAAGAAAGTTTAGATTTTATTTCGTTGGTTTGATTTTGATTTATAGTCTAATTTGGTTGTTTGTAGAGGTTTGATTGTTTGTGTTGAATCATATACTCTTCGTTGTTGGCTTTTAAAGAAAGAATGTTTAGTTTTTGCCTCTTAATAGCAGAGAGGGTAGTTGTTGAGTTAGAATCCATGAATTGGTATATATACTAAGTTATGGATTAGTAGGACTGCTGTAAAGCTATTGACATCGTTAATTTATTGTCGCATAGTTCATTGACGATTACCAAATGCATAAATTTATTTTTATCATATGTATGTGCCTTGCAGAGAACACTTTTGGCAGAATATCTCTACGAAGATCATGGGTTTGATGGCAGACATTGGTGTCTTGACTATAGCAGGAGATACCCTCAGTAGAAACTGGTACACTTGATTGTGGGGTTTTCATAATAAAAATTATTGAAACCATCATACGTCCATCATACGTAGTCCGAGGAAAACCAGCTTTCGAGAAGCTGATATGCGATTATTTCGAGCTCAGACTGCGTATGAGATCCTTTCTCTCTGCCAGAAGCCTGTAGATATACAGTAAATAGTCTGTTGTTTTTAACTTTGGTTTGTTATTTTTGTTAACTGTAGCAATATATGCATGCTTATAGCTCATGTTAGTATTGATATATTGGCTGCACGCTCTGTTTCTTTTGGACATATTTATTTCAAATGTCTATTTTAAGTGTTGCTTTGTTGTTAGTAAAATTTATGCTAAAAAAGGCATCAAATATATTAAAATATTTCAAATGGCTTACTGAAATTATCTTTTTTATCTAGCTTATATTTGTTATAGATTTCTCAATATTGAAATATATTTTTTAATATCTCACGTGCAACGCACGTGCATTTCACTAGTTTATATAAAGATATTAGCTATAAATATAAAAATATACGTAACTATATATGTATTAGTATTTTTATTCCCTTTATATTATCTATTTTTTATAAACTCTATATTATCTAAGGTAATTGTTGACGGAAAGAACTGGGAACTCCGAGAATCAGCGGCATGCACCATGTTTAGCCCAGAGTTCTCATTATCAAGAGGTATAATAATTATCCAAAAAAGTACACAGGAATTTAAGATGGTTTAGATAGGAATTCCCCTACATCCACCGAGGCGTCATTGAGGGAAATTTCTCTAAAAACAAAGAGTTTGGTCAGAAGACCAATACAAGCCAGATTACAAACATCATCCCTGAGGTTTCTCAGGGAGATCTAGGTTACATGTATATTTAGCTTCTCTGTGTTCCTCTGTGTGTTGCATCCCCCCTTCTGTGACAGGAGGTATTTATAGGAGGGTTGTTGTGGAGTTCAGCGGATTTTTCGAAAGTTGCGCTGACATTTATCTATTGAGCCCATACTGGCAGTCCCACCGCTATCGGCCATAGGAGAAACTGGAAGTAGTGGTTGGAGTACGCGGCGTCTTGGTCTTCGCGACTCATGCGAATCCGTGGGAACCTTTATTCGGTGGAAGCTGCGCTGACGTGGTGCTCTGATAGCGACAGCCGGAGCCGTGAAAATATCGTATTTGATGGTACAGAGGACGAAGCCTAACCACTGTATACGATGTTAGAGAAATGTTGTAGCTTAAGCGTAATTGCCGATGTTATGGAGGGTGTCGTAGCTTTAAGCAGCGTGTTTGAGGTTGTGGAGGACGCTGTAGCCTAAGCATCGTGGCTAATGTCTGCGGAAGTCGGGACCGAGGTCCGATGTCTGCAAAAGAGAAACTTAATTAGTTATCATTGATGATATTAGAGGTTTGAGAGGGTCCCCTGCTTGTCACATGTATGACTGAGATGCGACGACGAATCCAGATGTTAATAGTAATTTATTTGTATATATAAAAAAATATAAATATATTTTTAAAAAATTTTAACAATGCATAGCTATTCAACTTGATTTCATCAAGTTGTCTTCGAGTCTCAAAAAAAAATAAGTCAATCTCAAATCAAGTAAATATGAGTAAATTTTGAGTTTTAAACAAAAATGATAGTATTATAAAATTTGAAAAATTATAACATATTTTTTAAATAATTATTTTTAAAAATTCAAAAAAATAGCAAAAATAAAACCACCTATAACTAATGTACATACGTAAAAAAATATTTTTACAGTAAGAAAATACTACTATATAAGGTAAATTTCATAAAAGAAAATTTTAATAAATATTATAAAAATATTTTTTAAAATATGTAATTGTATAAGTAGTCTTTACTTTTGTTGAGTTTTTGAAAACAAAATCTCATGAATGAGGTACATAATTTCATAAGTAATTGCACCAAATATTAATATATATAATATTATTTATAAAAATTAATTACATAAACACTATTTATTGTTAGATATTGTAATAAAAAAATTTTATTTAAAAGTGTATATGTAAGAATATTACTTATTTAATTAAATAAGAGCTGCTCATATTTTTCTAAATTAAAGTGATTTATAAACCCAGCCTAGCTAGCTCTAATATACTATTTATAATAGCCTAGCTGTACATTAATCTATTATATCTCAAGTATACATAACAAATTATGTGCTCTGAATATAACAAATCATATATATACAACATTAAATATATAAAAACAACAAACAAACAAATGATAGAATAAATAAAGTGTAAATTTGTAATTATAATAAGTCAATTAAATAATATAATATAAAAGAGATTCAAAATAATTGTCTTTCCATGATTACTGCTTTTGAGCATTCTTAACTATATTTAGGCTCTATTTAGCATTGCTTTTAACTTTTCAAAAAGTGTTGTATTTTATAGTTGTATAAAAAGTTGCTGTTTTAAAAGCTATTTACTTGTTTGATAACTGCTGTAAAAAGTAGTTGTCAAAAGCAATATTGTTTGATTAAAATTGCTATGCTGCATGGCCAAATTATATTTTTAACCAAATTATACATATATAATATAATTCTAATTATATATATTTAATTAAAATAATAATTATGTATTAATAACATATTTAATTATATGTATATTATTATTTTTATGATTAACATAATAATATGTATATTTTTTATAATATTAATTTTAATATTAAATATCATTATTATACATATTATTTATAAATAATAATTATATTTATATTATTAATAGATATTTAAAATATAGGTACAATCATTATAAAAAAAATTGAATAATTAGTACATTTATTACATTAATTATATTAACGTTATTTAATTTTATATCAAAAATTATTAGTTGAAATTATATAAAATAGTTAAGAGTAATTTTGTCTTTAAATTTGTAAAAGCTGAAGCAATTTTTGAAAAATATTTTTTTTAGCTTTTGATTATGGTTGATTTTAGCTCCTTAAAAGTTGAAACTTTTTAAAAAATTATTTTATCAAACACATTTTTTTTACCTTTTAAGCTATTTCAAAAGTGCTTTTTACTTTTAAAAAGCTTTCCCAAACGCACCCTTAATACATATTCTTTGTACATGCTAACATGTATTTAAATGTAAATGTAAGATTATAAAATTATTTATTATAATTTTCAATTTCTTAAAATCTATAAAAATATTAAATATTTAAAACTATGAAAAATATCATACATCTATCCTTTATCAATTTTAATTTAATAATATTTATTGATTTAATTTATTTTTAAAAAAACTATGAACAAAAAATTCCGTGCAATTATTGCACGGGGTATAATACTAGTATCAAGTATAAAGCTGGAAATATACAGGATTTCAGGACAGTTCAATGACTGCCACAAAATGATTTAAGCTTAACTCATAACCCTTAATTTCAAAAACATCTATTTGAAATGAAATCTTCTTCAAGAACCTTATCATTCAACTAGTTTGTGTAATTGGAAAAAGTGTTCACTGTGGAATTTTGGTATTGTTTTCGTTTAATCAAATATTAATTGATCTGATGCAGTTGCATATGTCGCAAGCTGAAAGTCAACTTGAAACTAGCTACCTATTACTGCAGCAATTTGATGACATCTATCCAGAGGACCAGATCAAAAGGATTATTCAAACTCAAAAGTTACTTCATATCATTCATAAAAATATATAAATCTGCAATTGAAGGAGTAGAATTAAAGCATGATTAATTCAGAATGTGATGTAAATGGTAAAAGGTGAAATGGAAGAGAAAATAGTAAAGAGAAAGAAGAGGAAGATGAAGAAGCGAAGAAAGAGAACAACCAGGTAGAAAGAGGGAGGAGGAGGAAGAGGATAGAGTATAAAAGAAAATTTTGGAAAGCAATATCATTATTCAATTTATCAAAGACTACAAAATACTAAATAATGGTGAATTCCAGAGATCATCCTTAAAAGAGAGTAAACTGCCAAACAACATGCAGAAATTAGAAATTTAGCATAAAAGACACAAAATAACAAATACTAAAATAGAAACTACAAAATCAAATGCTAGAAACTATTTTGTTTTTGATCCATTCACTATAAATCTATCATGATGAAATCTATATGCAACCATAAACATATCTCATATTGTTGATGGATGAAGGGCAACTCCCTATAGACAAGGATCCAGAGTCATGGTGTATCCTCCCATAAGAGAGAAGAGAATAGACAAAAGAGAAGAAGAGGACAACTAGAAAAACTGGCGGCAGTCCTTGAGAGACACTTAGCACACTCCCCGATTACTTGGTTAGGTAACCCTGTGATTAATGCCTTGTTTTGTATCAGACAATGCTAGGTTGAATCAAAGAAGGGTGAGATCTAATTTTGCCAATTAGCCCAAGTCATTATGGATCTTCCCCAATTTAATAATTGAACTGTAATTTGAACCGAATTTTTCTCTTGACCTGGCTGCTTTGGACTAAATGACTAAGTTGATCTGTCACTTGGACGACTGATATTAAGCCATCACTTGACACATAAACACATATTCATGGCTCAATCGGTTTTACATGCAATGTGAGAGGTTTGCACTTTACAGCCTTTTCTTGTTTCTTTCTTTGCTTAATTTATCATCTATGAAATAAAAAAAGATTTACTTCAAGAACTGAATAAATTAAGAGAGCGTTTAGTTCAATGCTATCTTAATGCTATGTCATATTAGCTAGAGAAAATAATTATTTAGTTTGATGATGTCCTAAAGCCTTGTAAAAAAATTATAGAATTGTCAATCAAAAATGACATCTAAACATCATGGCATCTAGATAACATAATATAACATCAAGATAGCATTGAACCAAGAACCCACTGAGGAACATCTGAACTCATAAGCCACCATCCTTCCCTAACAATAGAGTGACCTTCTGTCAAGACAAATACATCACAAGATCCCCAAAAAGTAGTTATACATCGTGATAATACTAGCAGGAAAACAAAACCTAATATGAGCAACCCCCATGCATAAGAATTTAGTAAATATTTAATCAAACATGCAAGGCGGAGGCACACCTGAGTGAAGCAATTCAAGGCTCGGGAGAAGTCCCCCTTAGCCTGGAACTCTCGGGCGAGGTCGAGCAGGCGGACGGCATCGCCGACGCGGCGGGAGACATCGGAGCTCGCGTCGCGATCTCCCTCGGTCACGAGGTCGTCGAAGCCCAGCGAAGGGGAAGCGGCAGAGGCGTTGAAGAGAAGGATGGCCGACGCTGGGAAGATCGACAGGAAAACAAGACTCCTCCTCGAGCTGATTCTGCCACCGCCGCCGCCGCCCATCCTCTCGCGACAGTCTTCCGATGGAACGCCAGCGGCTAGGGTTCGAGCATTCAGGGTTCCGACATGAGAGATTTGGGGGATAGGAACGAGACGAGGAGGTTGTGCTCTGCAGACGATCATGCTACACCTCGTGGTCGACAGAGCTCCACTTCTCTTCGCTCCAGGAAATTTTGCCCCTCGTGTTTTCCGATTATTTGCCTAGGGTTCCGACGTGGCCAACGAACCATCCACTCAATTTCGAGTCCAATTAAATTAAATTAAATTTGAAATTTTTACTGACCTCTACTCGCCCAATCACAATTAATTTGTCACCTTCTACATTAACAATAATTTTAAAATATCTTTATTAATACTAAATAAAATATATTTAAAATAAATTTAAAGTTAAAATTTTATATTAATAATTATAAAAAAATAATCTAACATTATATAAAAATTTTTAATTATAAAAAAATAGTCTAACATTATATAAAAATTTTACTATCACTCTCTAAATATAAATAATCAGAGATCAAGTCCTTGCGAACTCAACTTTTATTGACACGATATAAAAATAATCAATATAAATAAAATAATTTCATGTTATACACATCAAATTTTACATATTTTATTCAATTAATTATATTTTTAGTTTAATTTAGACTATGGAGTTATTTTATAGATTATTTTCATGTCTATCAATAACAATATGATTGAGGATCACATGGGGTTAGGTCTCCTTGTCTCGAAATATCTCAAATTTTGAGTCGATTCGATTCGAGTATCAGTAGGAACAACTCAAAATATATAATTTTCTCTGCTGGCTCTCTCTCTCCTCTGCACTTTCTCTCTCTCTATCTCTTTTCTCCTCAATTCTCGGCCAAACTCTCGGCCAGGCACGCCCGCTGCGCACTCGCTGTTCCCGCGTCGCGACCTGCCACCGAGGTCCACCACCGACGAGCTCTCATCGTGCGATACCGCTGGCTCCGCCGTTGACACCGTTAAAACCGTCGGCGCCTCCTTGATCCCCTCTCTGCTTGCTCTCCTCTCTCTTTCTGATTCTATCTCTAGTCCTCTCTCTCTCTCTCTCTCTCTCTAGTTTGCTGTTGGAAAGGATGGATGGAGGGGTGAAGTTGAAGAGGTGGGAGGAGATGGGAGAAGCCTAGCTCTCCCTTCCTCTCTGTCTCTAACTGGTTTGCCGCCAATGAGGAAGAAAATCGAGAGCGATGGAGGAGAAGCGGAGAAAGGAGGAGGTAATGGGGGAGGAGAAGCAGCAGGTCAAGGAGACAAGAGCAATGAAGGGTGCTGCTCTCTCTCTCTCTCTCTCTCTCTCTCTCTCTCTCTCTCTCTCCTATCAAATCCCTGACGGCCGGCAGCAAGCTTGGCAGGTATGCAAAGCATGAGGCGAAAACTGAATCAAATAATAATAATAATAACAATTATTATTATTATGAATGGAAAATTTTCAATTTCATCATCTAATTTCTGTATACTTACATGAAAGTCCAAAATTATCAATTTTAAATTCTATTTAATTTAATTTAATTATAAAACTTTAACAAACCTATTCATTAAATTTATATTTAATTCAAATATATCATGAAATATTTTTAATTGATCTAAACAAATTTAACATAAAACACATTAAACAATATTATATACTAACTTAATTTTTGAGATATTACAATTGTACTCTTTTTACAAAAATTTCATCATCGAAATTTGCAACAAGTGGATAGAATTTTAACCATATTTTCGCTGATTAGATATATATACAAAAATTATCACAAATACAAAATTCAAAAGAAAGATAACTTATAATCACTTATCAACTTTCTTTTTCGCTACATGTTGCTCTTCTTCTCCGGCACTTAAAATTGCATTATCAAAATACATTAGAAATCATTTATGACTTACATCACGTCGAGTGTTCATATTTTTCCCGAATCATCTAAGCTCAACCCTATAACAAAAAAAAATTTATTAGTGGCAATTTGTGTAGAAAATTTATTTATCATAATGGAATATATTCACAAACCTATATCCCATAGCATATATGTCAAAACGTGATGCTAAATAGTAGATGGGCCTTTTGGGAAACAATTGTGAGACTAATAATAGAAAACTATATAGTTAAGCGTGCTTGAGCTGAAATAATACTGGAATGAATGACCTCTTGAGAAGTGCTTAAGTCATACAATTCCTAAAAGACAAAGTAAACAATACCTTTATACTTGGATCACGAGAAATTACAATATGATGTCGAAGCTGACCCTGACTTCTGAGCTATGGTGATTTGTACCTGTACCCGATCAAACCGTCCCGACTCACCCTTAATGGGTCAGGTATGAGTACTAAAATTTTACCTATGACCCGCAACCCGCCCCGCCCCATTATGAAATAGAGCGGGTACGAGTATGAATCAACTATACCCACCCCGCCCCGTTATATGTATATTTTTATCTATTTTTATATATGCTTATATAGAGTCAAATAAAAAGAGTGCATTGAAAATGGACATGTGACTATGATTTTTGTTGTTTCAAATAGAGTAAAATAATTCGATTTTCATTAACATTAGTAAGAAAACGGGGCCGGGTCGGGCGAGTACGGGTTTGTGAAAACTAGAATAGGGGCGGGGCAGGGCGGAAACGGGTATGGGGCGGGTATGGATATTTATAAACCCGACCCAAACCCGCCCCTCCCCGTTGCCATTCCTAGATTCTTGTGCCGTTGTGTCGTGGTAGGGCAAATCTCAACTTAGATGCTGAGTCTCCCAAGGGTGTGAGAGGGTACCAAGATGGTACTTTTAGGCAAATCCTATACAAATAAGTACAGTAGAATAATTCCGCATGAATAAGTTAAGAATAAATATATGCATATATGTAAAAACATGATGCTAAATGATAAAAATGTCTTTTGAGGCAAAACTATATGTGATAGAAAACTCCATAGTTAAGCGTGTTTGAACTAAAGTAGGAACTAAAGTAGTATTAAGATAGGTAATCTCATGAGAATTGTTTAAGTCACGTAATTCCTAAAGGCTCTGTTTGGTAATAAGAAAAAAAAAAGATTTGGTTGAAATTTTTAGTTATTTTTGAAAAATGTGTATGATGTAAAATAAAGTAAGTTGGTTATATTAAAAATTGTGTATGATGTGAAGTAAAGTTGATTAATTTATTGAGAATTGTGTTGGATGTGAAATAAAGTGATTGTTTAATATTGAAATTTGTGTGAGATGAAATATAAAATAATTTTTTAAGTTTTTTTAAAATAAATTTAAGATTTTGGTCATGGCTAATTTTAGCCATAATTTTTAGCCCATTGCCAAACAGGGCCTAAGAGCCAAACGAACAATACCTCTATATTTGAATTATAAGACATAATTTTTCAAGCTTGTAACTAAATTTTTAATGTATTGAGTCCATTGACTCCAAATAAGAATCTTTGATTTAATGTTATTTGAATATTATATTATCTAGATGTTTTTTATTATTTTTATATAATTATTAGTTTGATCCAATATTATTATATTAAAAAATAATAAAAAATCAAATAAACAACACATCTTTTAATTACAATGCCTATAATAATATTTAAATGTCATCTCATTTGCATAGCATTCAGATGTTATTTTAGAATAGTAATCTTATAATTCTTTATAATATTATCTATATATATTATCAAAGTAAATAATTAGTGTCTTCAAATAATATGAGTATCATTGAATTATTTTTTTAAAAAAATTGCATATGAGGAGCTCTAGTAGGGCCCATTACAAATGAGATCCAACTTTTTAATTTGGTAAATTTAATCCATGAAGTTGAATGATCTCCAACATTTAGGTCCCTGTGATTATTTACTATCATTTTGCTTGGTACATTTAAATGAAAAACATCTATTTTTTGAGAGATGGGCAAGAAAAATGAGTACAAAGAATGAGAGAGCGAATGCACAAGAGAAAGCGAGAGTAACAATGATGAAGAAAAAATGTGAAAGAAGGAGATGGCAATGATGATAAAGGTTAATCAACCCAACTAGAGAGAGAGACTGAGAAGAAGAGGGAGAGACGTTGATAATAAAATAGTTAAATTAATTTAATTTAACGGTAGTGATAAACCAAGTTCTACCTCGATGGATTCAATAACAACAATCAAACCTTTATCTCACTAGGTGGAATTAAATATATGAATATTTTGTTTTTGTTACGCTTTATTAAATAACTTCTTCTTTAATTCTAAGTATGCTGCCAGAAAATCCTAAGTTTGAAACCTAACAACCCTATTTATCTCTAACATAAAGTTAAAAAGAATACTTATATTGAACTCCATGCAGTAAAGCAAATATCTAACAATAATCTCATTTGTTATAACCTGAAACAAAGTCCACATAATTCTCAAATTTAATGAATAATGGTGATATAATCAAAAGTGTATATACATACAAAAATATCCGGAAGAAGGAAGGTTTCATTGAGAAGGATAAGCGTGAATAAAATATACATTAGAAGACATCATCATTTCTCGTGATAGCGAATTGAGTTAAGTGAAGAAAGACTAACCCCTCCTGAAGATTCAATGTCAGAACCTCTCATAGTTCAGCTTCTCCGACTGCAAAGTTTAAAATACAGAAGAAGGAATAAAAATGAAATACCACAAATGTTTTTGGCCAACATGTTATATCAAAATGTACTGTTTAATGCCGA
This sequence comes from Apostasia shenzhenica, assembly GCA_002786265.1. NCBI lineage: Eukaryota > Viridiplantae > Streptophyta > Magnoliopsida > Asparagales > Orchidaceae > Apostasia > Apostasia shenzhenica. The sequence goes on along the minus strand of KZ451885.1, from coordinate 4,695,995 downwards.
AAGTATGGATAGAAATATGATTTTGTAAATTCTAGTTTGATCCCAATTATTTTTTTTCCTTTTTGCTTTAGTACTTACTAAAGAGATTCATGGAGAATGGTTTTCTGCATACTTGCAGAACTAGGATGAAATTTTCAGTTATACGCCTACAGTGAGAAGTCATATTTCAAGATATCAAGTTATTCAGAAGGTTTACTTCATTAGATATAAAGGAAGTAAGGCAACTACTTTACAAGGATCTCTTATATCTCCTTATTTATTCTTAGTATTTTGAAATTCTAATATGTACTAGTATTATTCTTTGGTTAAAGAAATTAGGTTTTAAAATAAATTCGAGGCAAAAAGGGTTCAACAAAATTATAAGTAGAAATCAGGTTTCACACGTCAGCAATTCTACAACTTTGTTGCACTTATTGTGGATAAGTGCTAAAAGGACACGCACACAATGTTAAAACTTTAATCAGGATATATATAAGTCAAATTAAAACAATGTATTCTAACCTAGAGATTGATTATGTGGCCTTATGACCCATGCATACTAAGTAGAAGCAATATACAAATGCTATTAGCCGCTATATATTACAAGAGAAAAGGCATTGGGCTAACTTTTATATTGAAAATCTGTGCAAAATCTTAAATAATTTGAGATTTCACCTTTTTCAGTACAACAACAACAACAACCAAACCTTAATCCCACTAAGGCTTTGCACAGATTTTCAAAGCCTTTGTTTCCATTACGCTCTATCAGTTACCAAATTCTTATCTAAGTTTATGTACTAAGATCACTCCTTATAGTTTCTTGCCATGTCTTCTTTGGTCTCCCTCTTCCTCTTTGTACATGGGCAAAATCCAGTAACTCAATTTTTCTAACTGGAGCTTCAATTGGCCTACGATTTAGATGTCCAAACCATCGAAGCCGACTTTCTCTAAGTTTATCCTCAATTGGTGCAACACCAACTTTCTTTCGGATATACTCATTTCTCATTCTATCCTTTCGTGTATATCCACACATCCATCTTAACATCCTCATTTCTGCAACATTTATTTTATTTGTATATTTCTTCTTTGCAGGCCAGCATTCAGCACCATATATCATCGCTGGTTTTACTACAGTTTTATAAAAAAAAATCAGATTAAACTCAAACAGATTTAATCTAAAACCTAATGCGAAACCTCCCCTTCCCCAACCTCTTGTTGGGAACTTTGGATGCATAAGAGAATTGTCTCACATTGTATAATCAACAACTTGCAGTGTCAATATATACGTAATGACTTTTTCCTACCGCCCCAGGCTTTTGGGCAGGATAAATGTCACTCACTTGCATGGTGGGACAAACTTGAGCCACCAAGATATTAATCTCCTAAAATCCCTAACAATATGTTCAAACATGTCTGTTGTTCAAAACCTGCCAATTAAGGTTTCAGATATGCGAGTAGTACCATACTTAAAAAGAAACTCGGGAAATATCCAGCTTTATCAGATGTAATGCACCTTGTAAGAATCTACTGTGATGCCAAATGATTTCATTAAAGTATACTTAATAACACACGAGAATCCTGGATCTCAGTGATAGGTAAATACTGAAGCGTGAATGGAATCATTCAGTAGTTAATTATTTCAAACAATTTGATCAAATCATACCTTGATAAGCATATCAGTGGGAAGCCATGCTGGAGCAGTTGGTATTCCAACCCAGGCTATCTAAAATGTTTAAAGAAAATGGAATATAAAAGAATTCCAACAAAGTTTATCCTCTACAAGCAAGAATACCTATCCATAAATATAAGAGCAATGCTTTGTAACCCCCATAAATGACCCCAAGCGTACAATCTAACAAGGATTCCTATATGGCAATGGTGTCACATAAATAAAAAGTTGATTTTGCCTATCGCAATGGTGCCACGTAAGAAATCCTAATTGATTTCAATATATGAGATCATTTATGAGGAATATGTAGCATTACTCTATAAACATAAAACAAGCGCAATAGACATTAAATATAATTATACTACACAGTAATTAAAGTACAAAAAGGTCCACAAATTTTGGAAGAACAAAACTTCCTTTCGTATATATTTAATAAGATAATGTGTCAGGAAACATGATCGAACTCTAATGTAATATAATTCCCTACTAAGGTCTATTTGAGAAATTGTTATATTGTTAATCTTCCTCAATCTTTAAAACTAGGTTCACAATCCAACAGAAATTTGAATTCCGAAATCATATAAAGATGCATTAATTTGGGAAATGGAATGTATCCTTATCTTGAAATATGTTGACAAAAAAATTAGACAACAAGGTAGCAGCGTGGGATCCAGATCAAAGATCGCAATATAGTATAAAAATAACAGAGAAAGCACACAAGATTTTACATCGAAAAGCCAAACTTGGGGAAAAATCACAGTGCTTGGATACAAGAGAGAAATCCTGATGTAGGCACAAAGGGGTTATGTAGTGCCCTTTGATGCAAATAGATAATTCACAAATATGTAAATAATGCAAAAGTGATCTCCATGATAATATCTAATAGGATCTAGTTCTCAAAACGATAAGACATACCAGTGCATATTCTCCAGTCTCAAAGATTCGAAGATCCAGAATCTTGTATAAGGATAATCAAAAAAGGTAAGTATGAGAAACAAAACTAGTATTCTCCTTGGAATAAAATAAGTGAATTACCTCTCCACGATCTTCATAAATATAGTCCAGACCTTTGTAATAAGGTGGATGGCCAACCGATAAATACTAAAAGACCACATATACATAAAGAACAATAACAGCATTAAAGACCACAGATTGAGTAATAACAATACATCTGGAGAATTTGAAACTTAGAAACACATAAGAGCTCACTTAATAATCAAACTGACTAATCTTTGCAAAATATTACCCTGTAGAAATAGGACAACTATCATGTTGTAGCTACATTCGTTCGGAGAAGCAATAAATGACCATGAAATCATCCTTGAATTATCTACAGATGAAGCCTTAGTCCACAAAAAAAGCCACTATATTGCATAATGCGCATCAATTTGATAAATAGGTATTTGCATGTCAAAGTTCACATTGAAGTACTGAACCATTTCTAATATTCACGATATATCATATTTTAAACAAGTAAATTGATGAAAAACACAGTAATTCAAGTAAACTGCCACACTTGAAGAGCATCTTAATTTGAAGAAGTCAACGATGATTTGAAAATCTAATGTTATGACGTTCACACTGTGCATCCGTTGAATATCTACTAATACAGGAGAACATTATTCATCTCCTGTAATATCACTTCATTTCAGTCCGATGAGATGAATGCAACGCTATAGAACTAACTAAACGATGAGCAGCAGAAAAGTTGATGAAAAGCATGAAATCACAAACAGAACACCAAAAGAAAAGGAAATCAACTCACATTGATACTATTGAGATACTTCTCCTTGTCAACCCTAACAATTCGGCCTTTCTGCACTGAACCAGATCAAAAAAAAATTAAAATCAGCTAATTTCCGCTAGAAACTATCTATCAAACGCCGATTAAACTTCTTTCTCCTGTAATTGCTTGAAGAATTTCTAAAACCACAAGGATGAGAAGCCGATCGCACTTGAGTACTGGGGCTTCTTCGGACGGCGAGGAGGTTCAGAAGATGCCTTCGATTCGCTTGAGCCCTCAGAGACGTTGGAGGCCTTCTCCTCATTAGGTTCTGCAGAGGCCGTGGCTTTGATCGACGATGCGAGATGCCTCGCTAGGATTCTTCGTGGAGGAGGAGACAGCAGAGGAAAGGAGTCGGAGAAGAAAGAGAGGGAGGAGGAAAGGAGAAAAGCCATGACCTGTCGATCTGCCTAGGAATTTCGAGGATTGGAGTGGCGAGCCGCAATTGGGATGTTCTCTCAGCTTACGAGAGACTTCAGAGCAGTGAGCAATGGAGATTAGGAGATTTCTCGCCTCGTCATTTTTATAGGATACGGTTGACCTCACAACGATGAGAGCCAATAAATAATCTAACAATTATATCATTTGGTATTTTTAATTTAATTAATATTATAATCTTTTTAAAAAAAATTAATTTAAGGCATGTTTAGCGCGAAAATTAAATTAAGACTAAAGTGATACTAATTTAAAAAACAATAATAATAATAATAATAAATAAAATTTTTTAATCATTCTACACAAATTCTAATATTAAAAAAATATTATTTTACTTCACATACTCAATAATTTTTAATAAAAATATATACTTTATTTCACAGTTTAGACCAAAATATTTGAATCGAGTATTTTGATCTAAGATGTAAAATAAAATTAATTTTTTTATTAAAAATTATTGAGTATGTGAAGTAAAATAATATTTTTTTATATTAAAATTTGTGTAAAATGATTAAAAATTTTTATTTATAAATATTATTGTTGTTTTTTAAATTAGCATTATTTTGGTCCTGATTTAGTCCTCGCGCCAAACAGGACCTAAAAGTAAAAACAGAACAACAAATAAAATATCTAAAGCAAAAACTAATATTTCAATTCTTAATTAATAAATTATCAATTAACTGACAAAAATATAAAACTAATTTAAACTAAGAGAGAGGGATTGGAGATATGAATTGATAGCTTAGTTTCTAGCAACAAAATTAGAAAAATATCTGCATACGATGAGAGAATAATGTCAGTAGTTTGCTCACCATTCATATTGTGCCATGCGATGGCCTACCGCATAGAGAATAACTCGTGAACGACGTTAAGTCACTAGCAAATGATCAGATTGCCTGATCTCTACAATGAACCATTTGGTCATGAGAAATTTGGTAAAAAATCAGACTATCTGGTCAGCTAATTGGACTGTTCATTCCAAAAGATTAAAGTAGGTATTAGGTAGGTATCAGACTAAAAAGATAAGTATAGCTAGAGATTAGATAGATATCTATTTAAATACATACTTTTTTGACAGTAAATATATCGAACCATTTGATAGGCTTGATTGGACGGTTTATTTGTTTAACGACCTATCTGGCCATGCCTATTGGATGGTCTATTCAATCTTAATGTTATTCACGATATTTTATGTGAGACAGAGTTCGCTTGATTGCGTGGTATTGCATGATTGGTGAGCGAACCTGTGACGCCCGTGGCCGAAGAGGGCGGGGAGTGACGCCGGGTGATGTCCTAAGAGAAAAGAATCACTGAGGCAAAGTGCGGCTCCTGGCAGGCTTCTAGGCCGAATAATGAGTGGTGAGAGGGGCGCAGGAATGAATCGTCCCACATCGGAAAGGGAGGGAGATCCTAAGCTGTATAAGTAGATAACGTGATCTCAAATAGTAGAGGCCCCTTTGGGGGCAAAACCGTGAGGCTAGTGGTGGAAAACTTCGTAGTTGAGCGTGCTTGGATTGGAGTAGCACTGGGATGGGTGACCTCCTGGGAATCGTGAGGCTAGTGATGGAAAACTTCGTAGTTGAGCGTGCTTGGACTGGAGTAGCACTGGGCAGTTTTTCTAAAGCCAAAGCGGACAATACCTCTACAATGAGATCAAGAATTATGACAGGAGAGACTAAATTGAGCTAAAAAATTTGTTAGTAGTGTTACGGAGTAGCGACTTCTCCAAATTCTACAAAGTTGTCAATTTCGGCAAGAAAAAAGAAAGTGCACAACAAAAAGGAGGCTCCCATTGGACTAATGGCACCAAAGTTTCATCTTCCTGAACCAGTGGCACTCATACTTTTCTCCTTATCCATTACCTCACAAGAACCTTCGAAGGGTAGCTATATATTACCTACAGGTGATCCAATAATATTAATAGCTTCATTATTCTTAAACAACACAAATCGAGTCAACAACATTAGAAAGTAATCACAATTCACGAGTATTTTAGTAGGAGATGCCACTCGAGATATTCCCAACCAAAAGAAGTACAGAGAGTATTCAAAAATCAACGTCTTATAGCTCTTTTTTTTCCGTCTCTTATAATCTCTTTTCTTTTTAACCAAGCAATGATTACAGAGCTTTCTAAGTTCCTCATAATTATAGTAGTTTTTACTCATTTGATTTAGAGTTTTTGTCATGAAAAGCATTTAATTTCATCTTCTTTCTTGCTTAATTTTATATTTTTTCATATATCATTCATTTTTTGATCTCCTTATACGTGACTAATATAGCAGTTTACAATCTTTCAATACGTAATCTAATTTTTTATTTGAGTTGATCGATTTTAGTGTTAGAGAATTTAAATTATAAATTTAATAATATATAATGCATCCACATTAGATAAAAAATTTCAAGATTAAAGTGAATTTTTATTATCGATAAAATAATATAAAACTATAGTATTTATGTGTTTAAAATATATACTTTTGATGACATAAATGATTAATATGTAAAGAGATAATTAATATGATATGTATTTCATATAAATCGGACAATTTAAATGTTGCTATGAACAAAAAGATAGTGGAGGTTTTTTTTTTGTTGATAGAAGATAGTGGAAGAAATTGAACCATGGAAGAATAGCTAATAAATATTTAATAATTTTTTTTGATTGAAATAAATATTTAATATTAGTAGAGAGAAAGACAGGGGAAAGCCATTGTCTTTTTGCTGTGATTAATTGGATAAATGAGTTTTCCTCTGTTCCAAAACTTTGGTATATTGAATTAAATGCTAATTTTAAACAAATTATGAGTAATAATTATATAATTTTTAATGAAATTATTATAGAATTTTAAACTAATGTTCCCTTTTTTTTTTGATAGAATTTTAAACTAATGTTTCATCTGATAATTGAAAGAGCCAACTTAAAAATAATTAAAAAATTCACATGTTCTAATCAAATTGAAAGAGTAAGCTTAGGAGTAGGGACAGAATTGCCGGTGATCGCCGTCAATTCTGCCGGACTTCCCACCTCGCTTTCCTCTGTATTCAGAGCCGTTGCCTGTACCCAATCATGGGGTAGCCAACACCGCCGGCGGCGGCAGCCGGAAACTTCCCTTGCATCCCATCCATAGCATACTGCTGCCACATCCTCTGCTCCTCCACCAGCAGATGCTGCTTCTTCTCCATCTCCGACATCTGCACCCAAGCTGGCGGCGGAATCTCCGCCGACGCCGCAAACGGGTCGCTCGAACTGCTGACTGCCCCGGCGCCCGGCGGCGCCGGCAGAGCCAGCATCGCCGGCGCAGCCGATGCCAAGCTGCTCGCACTCCCTGCAGAACCTCCTTTTCCAGCGGCCGCACCCGCCACTGCTCCTTGGCTGTACATCCCATCGAGCACCAGCATGTCCAGCCCGCCGGCCATGTTCGGCTTCTGCCCCGCGAGATTGCTCGCCGATTCCACCAGCGCCTTCTCCCAGTCAGCCGTCTCCTTGAACGCCTCCCACGGCTGCGCCGCCGCCGAAGGCCCTTCGGCTTCGCCGGAGAACAGAGCCAGTGCGAGACTATCGCTATTTTGCTCCGTGTTCTGCTCGTCAGACCGCAGGTTTAAGAAGTTAACCTCCTCCTCCTCCTCCTTTACCTGCGCCTCTGCCACCACCAATTCCTTGCCATCCGCCGCCTCCTCACTGCCATCCTCGACGCCTGTCTCCTTCTTTTCCTCCTCCTCGGCTTGCGGCAGCGGCGGGAGGGCGTGCACTTCGTCAACTTCCACGGCCGCTGCAGCGGCGGCGAGCTCCTCCTTGGCTGGGGTGCCAGCGTCGGCGATGGCGGAGCGGTCGCGGATAAACTCGTCCATGACGGCAAGCTTGTTGGGGGTGATGTGGTCGATCTCGGGGTAGTCGGAGGCGCGGGCGATGCCGGCGGAGCGGGACCAGGTGTAGAGAGTGTCGAGGTCTTCGAACTGCTTGGAGAGGCGGGAGAAGAGGTCGAAGACTCGGAGGCATTGCCGGACGGGGAGGTCCATGAAGCGGTCGACGAAGGCGGCGACGATCTCCGTCAGGTCGGAGTATATCTGGAAGCTCTCCTTCACCATTGGGTACAGAGCCATCGCCACTATCCTGTTCGTTTTTGCGGCACCTACGCAAATATCATTAAATTCTTATGTCTGTTTTGTTTCCAAAATTTAATTTTTAATTAATTTAAATTTAAATTAGATAAAAATATTTTTTTATTAAAAATTATGAATAATAAAATATAAAATTAATTATTATATTAAAATATATAAAAAATGTGTTATAAATTAATTATTATTTTAATATATGTGTAAGATTATTCACTAAGTGAATGGCTTCATTTTCTTTTTTATTTAAAATATTTAAATGAATAAATACATAAATATCTGTATTTTGACATAAAGATTAAATTCAATCAAAATTTGAATTGACTTTGACTCAGATCAAACTTGAATCAATAAGTAACAAATAAGGTTTAGCACGATTGAGATCGAATCAATATCTTCTCTTCCAAATTTTGGACCAAAATAGGATTAAATCGAAAACCAACTCAAGACCAGATCATTAAACATACGAGAAAATTATTTGGTTGCTGTTATTGTTTCAGTTTATTTCAAATTAATTCATATATTTAGCATCATTTTGTTTTGCTCCCTAAAGTTAGGATTATATGTATGGTTTTCTGTATTCTAAAGTTTTAAATTTTACGGTATTTTGATAATATTTTTTTGCTGTTGTTATCTAGAGAGGTAGGATAATCTTGCATAAAAAATGAAATCTGATAATTAATTTTATATGAAACTTAGGTGACAAATTAAAGCAGTTACGATATAATCAGTGATGCAGAGTCAGATCACTAGCGCCAGAGAGACTTCGTTATAATCTACGATCTCGAGCGTAGATTATAATAATTTATTTACTTAAGGTTCTCTTTTGAATATTATTCTTGTTTTCTAATTGTTCGTTCCTAGTTAAGTTGGACTCTGTTGCTATTGTTTCTATCTTCCTGAGTTGAAGTTAGCTTAGAAGTTCATATCACTGCTTCTGAATTTCATGTTATTGTTGTTACTAAGCTTAGCTTATGCTTTTGATCTTTTCTACTGCCATTTCATTAAGTTATATTTATATTAAAGCTTCTACGTCATATTCCATGAGCTTATTCTAAATTTCAATTTCCTAATAATTGAAATTAGTAGAATGATCTTTCAGGTTGAAATTTTTTTTATTCTCAAAATTTAAGGAGTTAAGTTTAATACATAATGGTTAATCTCTATGAATTTTATAGTTCCTATTTTCACTTTACTTTGCCTATATTACGAAAATATTTTTAATCTCTTTATAAGCAATGTGAATATATATCACATTAGACTAATTTAGACCTCATAAATAAAATGTATAAATTTTATTTTAAATGAAAAAATTTTAAACAGTAAAAACTCTTTATTTAGATAACATTTAGTTCATCATTATTTTAATATTATATTATATAATTTAAATATTATAATATATAAATATTATTTTTTATTAATAATATTATAATTTATAAAAATTATTTATAATATATTATTAAGTTAAATAATTATTTTTTTTAAATAACATCATATAACACTAAAATAACATTAAACTAAACTCCTCTTTAATCAAATTAAATATATAAATTAACCTTTGTGACTGTACTCCAAAACATTAGAAAATTTGTGAATAACACAATGTTTCAATTTTATCTCCCCCAATTCAGTTAATCCAAATGTTGCTACTAATTAATTTACATATTTAATTTTATTTTTTTCGATTATGATTTATACATACAATGTCCTAGAAATATTCCTTTAGAGGAACAATTGAAATCACTTGTCTTTAAAATTTCTACATTTTAATCCTTCTATTTTAAAAAAAAATTAATTTAACCTATATGTAAATATTAGCATAAAATTTAAGGTTTATTTGTTTACAAAATTTAAATTTAATAATATTAAAATTAAATTTGAATGAAAATATTTTTATTAAAAATTATAAATGATGCGAAATAAAGTTAATTATTATGTTGAGATATTTAAAGAATGTGGCATAAATTAATTATTATTTTAATATGTATATACTAGGATGTAAAATATAATTAATTTTTAATATTAAATTTTATGTATGATGTGATATATAAATTTATTTAAAATAAATTAAATTAATTTTAATTTAGCTAAACAAACGGACCTTAGAGTTATATAACACTTAGGTTATTAAAATTTTTGTACAATTATGCCTTTTAATTTTTAAATTAACAAAATTATTCTTCTAATTTGAAATAACACACAAATAAATTCTTTTATATTAATACATAGATTTAATGGCTGACATTTTCTTTTAACTAGTGTAGTAATACTTTTAATTATAATTTAGAAATTAGGACAAACTTATTTCTCAAACCAATCTAACAATTAAAGATAGCACTCTTTATTGGGCCTATTTGTCAATATTAAATAATCTATTTATACATTATCTCAAAATAAAGAATAATAAGTTATAAAAATTTAACTGCACATAAATCGCATTTATGCTATTAACTTTAAAATAATAATTATAATGTGTTTTAAAAATTTGAAAAAAAATTATTACATAATTTTTAGAGTGTTTTACATATATATCATAAAACATTTCTTTAAAAAAATTTATATATGTGTATCACACAAATTTTAATATATTATACTGTACATATTTTTTTCATAAAAAATAAATATTATATAGTGTAAAGTTGATGGAGAAAGTGTGTGTAACTTAATATGACAAAAATTAATATAGCATATATGTAAATATTCTAATTTTAAATATTGTATTATCTTTTAAATACATGGTAAACTATATTTTAAATTTTATTAATAGGATTGCATTCAAAAATGTTTGGCCATTTATGTAAATTCGTACAGATTTGTTATTACAAAACTAACCTGTGGGCCGGCCGGCCAGAAAGCGGTCGAGCAGCTCCTGCAGGTGGTGCGCCTTGGCGAACAGGCGGTCGGTCACCATATCTCTCACCGGGGTCGACCTCGCCGGAGTCGCCGCTCCCTCCTCCCCATCGTCGTTCTCTTCATCCCCGGACGCTCTCCTCCCCGCCACCGCTGCCGCTCCACCTCCCTCTCGCCGGCGGCGGCCGTGCATCTTGTACTCCAGCCTCTCGTCCAGGTACCGCGCGTACGTCCGGACGAAGGCGGAGAAGTCCCAGTTGCCGGACTTGGAGCAGCCGTCGCGGAAGTCCGCCATGTTGAGCATGCGGGTTCCCCGCCGCGTGGCGAAGAAGACCTCCTGCTCGAAGGCGGGGTCGCCGTCGGCTAGTAGGCGGTGGACGAGGATCAGGGTCTTGAGGGCGACTGCCCAGCTCCTGGTCTTGCTGAGGCGCCGGGAGAGGAGGGCGACGCAGACGGCGACGTTGGCACGGGAGTAGGACGTGAGGGAGAGGATCTCCCTCACGTGCTTCTCCTCCGCCGGGTTCTCGTCGTGCTTTGTCGCCTTCACGACGGCGACCTCCAGCTCCACCACCGTCGTGCTGCCGCTCACCTGATCAGGATGGACGGCCGCAATTTATTTAAATATATTACATAAATTTGTTTATTTTCGACACGATCACCTTTGCCAACCCGATGCTCGTCTTGTCCTTCATTGCCCCCAGAGCTTTCCTTATCTTGCTCTGCGCCATTTTGGCTTACTTCGATCTCTGCCTTCTTCTCTCCTCCTCTCGTCCTTCTTCTTCTTCTCCGTTGTCTCTCCCGTGCTTTTAGAACAGAGAAGAGAGGGGGAGAGAGAGAGAGATGAAAGGAGCTGAGAATCTCTCTCTCTGGTTCTGATCTCTCTCTTTTACCGGCTGTTTCTCTGAAGCTCTCGTCCTCCGCGGATGTAGGAGAAAAGAGGGTGGCGACTGGCGACGGGCGGGAGAATTTAAGGGTCAACGGACAATTGGCGGGATCTGATAGGGCCATATGTCGTTGACCGGGTCTTTTTCTACTAAGAGCCGTACACAGAATCTTAAGGTGTCAGATATTGCCATTTTTAGTAAGCGTAATTTGATAAATTGGGATAATAGTTTAGAAAATTTCGAAGCTGGAGACATTTGGCAACCAGAATTACGGCTTGCAGGTTAATATGTACCGAAAATCAACAAAGGAGCGAAATTAATTAGGTTTGCAAAAGTTTATCTTGTTCCGCGATATAATTTGAAAGAAAATTGTTATATAATCGTAAGTATTTGATAAATAAATTAATTATTTTTTAAAATAAAATAACTATTAAATAAAAAATTTAGTACATGAATATTACCAAATTATGAAAGAAAAAAATAATATAAGTCAACAATGTATTATTGGGGAACCTAAGGTCCTATTTAGTACGAGAATTAAAATCAGGACTAAAATGACATTAGTTTAAAATAATAATAATAATAATAAATAATTTTTTTAATCATTCCACACAAATTTTAATATAAAAAAATATTATTTTACTTGACATACTCAATAATTTTAAATAAAAATACTAACTTTATTTTACATTGTAGACCAAAGTACTCGATTCAAATATTTTGATCTAGGATATGAAATAAAGTTGATATTTTTATTAAAAATTATTGAGTATATGAAGAAAAAAAATATTTTTTATATTAAAATTTATATAAAATGATTAAAAAAATTATTTATTATTATTTTTTTTTAAATTAGTACTATTTTGATCCTAATTTTGATCCCCGCACCAAACAGGGTCTAAAAGACTCATTTAGTTCGAGGTAATTTTTTTAACCAATACAGATTTCAACTATAAAAATTAATTTTATTCCACATCTAATATAAATACGAATATTAGAGTCTGAAGTATTTCACATCTCACATATTTTTTAATATTAAAATAAATTTCTCTCCTATTAAACTTAAAAAGTAATTTTTTTTTCTCATATCTTAAAAAAAAGGTCGAAACAAACGAGGCCAAAGCATGCTTTTTTAGGTGACAATGCAGCATGCCGGGAGCATTGACTTGTCGAACTCTGATTCATTTTGGTGATGTTCTTGAAAATATATGCCTTTTGAATTAATCCAGGCTTTGGCAGCAAAAAACATTAATTTATTAATTAAACATAATAGTATTTGTATTTTAAAAGTTAAGCTTAATACATCTTAAATTATTTAATATGTACTATTTGTATTTCGTTTACATTATTTCTTAGTTTTGTGATATGTACTGAAAATGTTTGACTAATTATTACGTTGACTTATTTAAAAAAAAATGAAAGTCTATGCAATTAAGTTGATCAGCCATTATTTTATCATTTTTTTCGTCTCAACTATGAGACTTGTTAGGTACAAAGCACTAGAATTAATATTCATAAATTTTAAACTCATTTTATAAATTATAAATAAATTTTTGACTACTTCTAAGTGTTCTAAATATTCATATGTCATAGAATAAACAAGTATATCATCAATATATATAAGAATAAACTAATTATAAGATGAAAAGATAGAATTCATTCATTGCTGAAATATTTGAGGAGCATTTTTTAATCCAAAAAGTCATAACATTCCATTGTAGATGTTTAAATGGAGTTGAGAATGCAGTCAATTCTTTTGAAATATTATCTTTTATTTTGATTTGCCAAAAACCAGATTTAGCATCAAATTTACTAAACCATTTTGCTTCGCTTATATTTTTTAATATATTTTCAGTGCTTGGAATATAAAATTCATTAAATTTTAAGTTATCATTGAGTTTCTTATAATTTATTACCATTCGAGTTTTTCCTCGTTTTTCTTTAGCATGATTTCTTACCATGAATGAAAGTCTATGCAATTAAGTTGATCAGCCATTATTTTATCATTTTTTTCATCTGAGGATCATGAGACTTGTTAGGTACAAAGCACTAGAATTAATATTCATAAATTTCAAACTCATTTCATAAATTTTTAGACTTAAAATGGAATTAGTATGATAATATCAGAGAAAAAAAATCTAATTAAATCTAATTAAAACTGTGGAACTTAAATATTTAAGTTGTAAAATTAAGCTTACTTCAAAAAAACTCCAACCAGAGGCCTTATTCAGTTATTTGAGTTTGGCCATCACGTAGACCAGCTATATTTTCTTCTTTTTAATTATATTGAATAATATTAATGGCAATATTTTAGAATAAATATCAAATATTTTATTTTTATCAAAATTTATTTTATTTCATAATATTCTCTCATCTTTCACGCACACTTGCTCTTTCTCTCATGTAGTACCGTGCACATGAGCACATATATTCATTTCTTTAAATATATCTTCAATTTTCAGTATTTTTTATTTAATTTACATTGATATAAATTATATTTCAATCATCTTATATAAAATAATCATTTTTTCTTCATTATTTGGATGTGACAAAAAGAATTTTCATGTAAATCCCCCAAATTGCTATGTAAAATTAGGGGCGAGAATAATCATTAAATTCGACTCATTTTAATTCAATTCGAGTTCAATCCGACTTATTTTAATTTTGAGTTAGCATAAATTTTAATTGAGCAAACTCAAGCTCTGAAAAAATTGATATTTTTTATAAATTTTTTTCTAATAAAATTTAAAATTAGGTTAATTATATCAACAAAATTATCTAATAAATATACTAATTACAAATAACATTTACTCATATATATATATAAATAATAAATAATTAAAAATATTATTTATATTTTAAAAGGTATTTATTTAATTGAGTTTATTTGATTTAATCATGGCTCGTGGCTCAGCTTAGAAATTCAAGCTGAGTTCGATCAAACGCGGCCCGATCTATTTGAACATGTGAAAGGCAGCGGTTACAAGTTACCTCGGAGCACCAGATCCTCAACGAATTCAATGAAAAAATGGTATCCTGCGCTCAGGGCTTCAACCATGCCCTTCCCTCTTCGCTAACCTAAAAGCATGAGGAAGATCCGATCGGCAGTGGTAACTGGCAGATCATCTGCTTCTTCAACCTATGCGTCTCCTACTTTCCGTCTCCTCTACCCTTCCATCTCTGCGTACGTTATTCTCGTCTTCTGCTTCTCTACGCTCCTCTTCATCTTCTCTCAGAGGCAGATCACAAAGGTCGACCACAAACATTTCTTCTCTGAGGCACCTCCCACGGTCAGTATTTAGTCCTGAATCATGGTTGCAGTTTGATCCAGGTTTTTAGGAATAGAGTAATTGAATCGATCAGGGTAACAATGTTTCAGCTCCTTTCGTGATGGAATTGTGATGCCTCCGTTTTTCTGCAGTGCCCTTCTGCGAGATATGTCCTGTCATAGCTAATTTTCGACCAGTTCACCTTGTTTGGCCTACTTAGGCAACCTTTGCAAGGGCAAAATTATTGAAATAGTGATCATTCATCTGGTAACGCTGTATTGTTACTGCTGGGGCTCTTAAGATACTTAAGAGCGTGCTTTGCGTGGATTATATATTGTTCCAAGGACTTACTTTCGCATGTTTGCTTCATTTCTTGTTGGTGTATAGTTTGTTGCAACTTTTTGTTAGCATATGGAATAACTCCCCTAGCATATGGTGATTCTTGTTCTTGCTAACTTTATGAAAATCAATCGATTAGCTTCTTTTAGTTGTGACTTCTTGAACTGTAAAGTTGGTTCTTATCACAATGGAATTGCTGGCATTGTGTCTCTTAATTGTCAGGGTAAATAAGGCATTTTGTAGCTTTCTTTCTGTAAGGTGGATTGGTTTGTGGTATTGTGAAAAACTTGCTCTTGTGTGGAACTCGCTTTTTTTTTTCACTATGTATTCCTGTATAATTCAAAGCAAGAACACTGGTTGATGGGACTGAATATTGTAGATTGTAGTTCCTATCTGCTTTTATGATATGATTTTCTGATGAGAATCATGTAAACTGTTGTTGTTAGGGCGTATAACCATTGTTTCCATATTTTTGCTTTCTGTCGGCAGTTTTCATTGATGCTCAATTTTTATGCCCATTTTATTTTAGATACTTCTCCTGAATACTAATTTCAGTAATTTGTTGCTGGCATTTCTTCTTCAGTTCCATGTTATCATAATTGTTAAGACAATTACTTACATATCACTATATGGGATTATATTTACATATTAACCACTCCGAAAGATTTATTTATACATGCCATTCTCTAAACTTCAGTATTACATAGGTGGACACGGATTAACTTTCATTAAGTATTATAAAATATTCCATTTATACCATGTATAATTTTCTCCCTCTCTCCTCTATTCGCTCTCTTTCTTCCTCCCTTCTTTCTCCCTTGAGATCTCCAATGGCAACAATGTGCATCTTTGCCTTAGCCGATCCCCACATGTCGACCTCTCTATCCTCTGTAATAGCAGGGTCACCACCAACGTCACCCTCTGGCAGTCGGTGACCTCCCCTTTCACAAGCAATGGCTTCCATCTCTTTCTTTCTCTCTCTATTTTGGTGTTTGGATTAAAGTGATTAACCATAATTTATATGATTTAAACATAGTAATAGTGGCAGAGTGTCACTATTATAATATTGAAGATTATAAAGTAACGCACATGGTAATCAATCCTTCATGGTGGTTAATATGTAAATATGATCTTATACAGTGCACTGCATGTAATTGTCTCTAATTGTTTTTGTCCTTGTTATTTTTAGTTGAATAATTCCTTGCTGTTTTTAGATGGCAGAGTATCAATTATGGAATGCTTCTGACTATGGCTATCATTCATGTGTCCAGCCCACTCATAAATATCAAGGTTTAGTTATTTTGTTTATATTCTTTGATGCAAAATTACAAAATTTGAAGCATTTGTGAACTTCACGATACTTGGTAGATGGATGTATAGAAAAACATTCACAATTGTTCAATTAAGAAAGGGACATCAATTACATGTATATAACAACTCAATAATTGCTGTTGATCTAATATTAAACCAGGCTATTAAGCTATCTCCTATAGAAGGATACCATCATGCACATTCTAACAAGTTTATATCTATTTACTAGCTCCCCGGGCATGGGAACGTTACCTCACTGTTAGAAGTAATGGAGGACTGAATCAAATGCGTACTGGTGTAAGTTTTGTCGATTAATACCTTTTTTGTGTTTGCACATATTTTCTACCATATGTGTTTTTGTCTTTAAGAAAGTTCTTAGTTATTGCATCTAGCACTTATGTTCAATTATTTACAATATTTAGTTGTTTTCTTGCAGATGGATGATTAGTCACATTTGAATGAACAACATTAAACATGTTTATATCAGTAAGATATTAGACGTGAAACTTACAATAATAAAATGTGGGGAGAGACAAAACGTTTAAGTTGGTTTCACCATACACAATGTCTATCTCTAATGGCCCTTATATGCAAAATGAGTGGGGTTCAGGTCATAGTGATAAAGAGAGGGAGGCAAGACCAAAAGTGACTTGAGATATCATCATTAGACATATCTTGACTCACTTTTATAGTACATGATTATATAAATAGAACTAAATAAATAAAAGAAATTCATATAGCTAATCGAAACTAGCTTGAGATCAAGACTTGTCATGTTATTATCAGAAGCACTTGCATGCCCATAGAAGCTTTATAATGGGCTCCATAAAGTTTTATTTAAAATTTTTGTTGTATAGAAAGTTACACATCTTTTTTTTTAACTCTCGATTCTTTAATACCATCCTTTGATAGTCTAAAGGATTTTTTGGTTCTTTTTGCATGATCGTTAGTTTATTTTGTCCATAGATATGTGATATGGTTGCCGTGGCTCGCATCATGAATGCCACTCTTGTTATTCCTCAGCTTGATAAGCGATCTTTTTGGCAGGATTCAAGGTCTGTCTCTTGTAAATGATTGCCTTTTGATGTTGAAGATTCCCATCTTTGACAATTCTCTTGTCACTTGTAAACAGCACCTTTGCGGACATTTTTGACGAGCCTCATTTTATCCAATCCCTGAAGGGAGATGTTCGCATTTTGCAACAATTACCAAAGGATCTGGAATCAACTCCAAGGGCGCGTAAACACTTTACTTCCTGGGCTAGTGCTGGTTACTATGAGGATATGGCACTTCTGTGGAAGGAGTATCAGGTAATTTTGTTGCTCGGTTTCTAATTATATCTCGTTCCTTTGTTTGCTTGTAACCACACTGAACTACCTAAGTATTGCCTTTCTGAAGCTCATTCATTATTTCTTATCGTGCAACTCGAGATCGAGCTTTGAATATGCATATTTTTAAAATTTTATCTTATTAGTTACGTTTTTTAGAGCCTTTGACAACACAATTTTATCTTATTTTTGGTTCAAACTACTAAATAATTTATTTAATATTTGTCACTTTCCAAAATTCAATTATTTTATTGTTTAACAAGCTTTGTGTTTGAAAACAAAAAGAATATTTATTAAGAGACATTTATAGTCAAGCTTGTTTATTTATATATTATACTTTATAGTTATGATCAAGAATGTTTAACAAATATGTGATTCTATAAGTGTACAACTATTTTTATTGTCTAGCTCTATCATGCAAACAACTATCTAGGTAGAAAAATGAAACTTCAATGCTTTTTTTTATCAATCCATAATAGATAAGTAGGTCATATTATTAAGAGCATAAGGGCAAAGGTGGTGGGGACACCATGATCGATCGTCAATTCATTACTGACAGAGTTTATCGTCGATAATCATGATGTGATTGCATTGCTTCATCTAGATCGAGTGATGATTGGTCGACAAATTTGGAAAGCTAGCTACTAAAGTTTGCCGAATGACTGATTGAATATTTTCTTATATCAGGATAGTTTTTATTGAGGGGATATCCTATTTTGGGTTACTTGTTATTTATTTTCGGAAGTTACTTTATATTAGTTATTTCCTATTTTATTTGAGTTGTTTTAGGTATAATGTTTAGTATTTCCTCATTTATATAATAAAGTTATAGTATGATGTATTTTTTATTAAGTCAGTTTGTAAGGAGATCTATATAAATATTTTCCTATTATTAGATTTATCTTAATTCTACATGAACTAAGGTATGCCTTTTTCCTTGGGATTGCTTGATTCTAGAATAAATTGATATCTCGAATAGACATTTTAGGCCTTGGGTGCGATTCCCTAAATCTCCCCCACTCAAGTTTGTCTCATTTTGCTCAGTTCCTTCCTTTCTTCTTCCCTTTTACTCTCGCAGCACTTATTCACACTTCTTTCAATGTGCACATCAATGAGGCCTCATCACTGCCACTTATCACATTGATCTAATCTTTAGAAGGCATGTGCTGCTTCCTCTGACTCGATGTTAATTGTCTATTGAGCCCCATCCAACTCCTCGTTGTGAATCAACCTATCTTGTACCTCTCAGTTGTAGTCTATCAAAGGTAGCTTCTTGTCTTCGGACCACGCCAAGGACTCCCAGCTGAATCACCCCCTAAGCCGACTCTCACGTGCACCCAAGTTGCCCCCGACCTTGTTCGTGGCCTAGGTCCCTAGTCGGGTCCTCCTATGATCCCGCACCTCTTGACTTACCTGTCTGCGTGATGCAAAGCGCACTCGGTAGCCTAGTAGTGCCCAAGTCGATTAGGAATTGTTTATGCTATAAAATTACATTTAGGTACTTCAGCGAATTTTTAATCTGTTTATTTGATTACTGTGGATTTCTTCATTCTCTTGGATTTGTTCGAAAATGCTCCATTGCGTGAACCTTTATTATTGAGTACACTTTTATCTTGTTGGTCAATTACTGTGGGATCCCTTTATCTTGAATCTCCATTAATTTCTGAGTCACCACTAAATAAAATTTTGAAAATTTCCTACATTTGATTAAGATAAATTTGCTCGTTACATTTTACTGTTCTCTTTACATACATTTTATCCACCTTTCCTGCATCAAAGGGCATAAGGACATATGAAACATACTACTGCGTGACACAAGTGAGCACCACATGAGCTGTATTCAAGCCTTAACTGAGCGTTTTGACAAGCTGCATGTTGTATTCTTTAAAAAAATGACAAGTCACACGTGCTTTTTTAGTCTTATTTCATTATAGTAAAGGTGTTTAGCCTTGTGTATTAAGCATGGCAAGACTGCACAACTGTGAAACTTATCTAGCTGAGTAAAGCAGTAGATTCTCATCTATATTTTCTTATATAGCACTATGATGTAGGGTAAGTTTGAGATTAATTTTTTCTCAACTCTACTGATGCAAAACTAATTAACTAAATGATGAATTACTCTAAACCTCTATGAAAAAGAGCTTTCACATAAAGATCAAAATGAAAATTGAGCTCCAAATTAGTGAATCTCTACATCCATGAATATGATTTTCATACAATTCCAGGCTTTGATTTGGGTCAAATTATAAGAGCATTCACAAAATGTAGCATCTAGAACATTCAACCAGTTAGAGACGATCCAAAATAAGTGGAATTCTATGAAATGGGACCTATGCAAAGAAAGCCTAATTAATCCATAACAAAAGCAAAAAATCCCAGGGAAATATGTCTAAGGATCTAAACAGGTCAAGCCCTTAACTTTTGCTAATTTTCTAATTTTTGTCAAGTAGTGTGCACAGATAGAAGGTGCAAACCAAAAGTTTGAGGACAACGATATAAAGAAAAGAAGTTTGGAGGCTTCTCCCTTTGAAGGGCCTTGGTATCAAAGGTGGGGCTATGAGGAGGTTTTGATGTATGAAATTTCCCGTGCTATTGTCTCCCCACTCTGAGAAGTCTACGGTGTATCAACATGGCCTCATCAAACCTCCAATAAGGAAACATGATCCATCTTCGTGAAAGAACCACAAACTATTGTGCTTTTCATCGCCTCTATGGTCACTGTCTACATGAATGTTGGATCCTTTGGTCCATCATCAACTGACTAAATTACAAGGGCTATCTTAAGAAGTTTTTGGTCGATACCAATGGAGGTCAATCGTGGAGATCATACATGATGGCCTTGCGACATTGAATGAGAGACTATGTCTTTGGTCTATTGTAATGCCCTAAAGATGTAGCGAGCAGCGACTTGACACCTAGGATTGGCAACAAGGTCATTGACACCTTTTTTGACTTTGAGTCGAAGATGGGAATGTGACAACTTGTTATGAAAAACTAATAAAAATATTTTTTGAGGGATTTAGAGGATTTTTTGCACAAGGCCTTAAACTCTAGTGCCATAAAGCCAACTGGTTTGCGGGGCACTTGTCTAACAATCACCACATGGATCAATTAGAAAGTTGAACAGCTGAGGACATTTGCACACATTGATTTTCATTGGTTTGTAACCGGTCTGTGATGGAACTTGCCAAGTATGAAGTGTAGGTGCTGTTGGTTCAACTGAACTGACTTGGAATATAATCATATCATGTTACACCCCACTTGCAAAAGTTTCCATGTAATCAGGGTAAATGAAGCCATATTGCATTATGTAGTCCTTGAAAGCTACAAGTCGGTATTGCTTGCAGGAAAACTAGCTGTAGGTTTTGTGATGAGAAATTGCCAAGTATGAAGTGCAGGTGTTGTCGCACTTTTTGACATGATTTTGATTGATTCAACTGAGTTGACTTGAAATTTAATCATATCACATGTTACACCTCACTTCCAAAAGTTTCCAAGCAGTTGGGGTAAATGAAGCATTGAAGCCTTATTGCATTATTTGGTCCTTGAAAACTATTAGTAGGCATTATATATAGACTCCTCCACTGGCTCTCTCCTTTGGCTGTGATCGGTCTGTGATGACAACCAAGTATGAAGTGCAGGTGCTGTCACACTTTTTGACATGACTTTTATAGATTCAACTGAATTGACCTGAAATTTATTCTTGCACTCATGTAATCATTTTTATCTCTGGTACTCTTTGTTGTGTATTTCAAAGTTACATGATTCATAACTTATCGTACTGGTGCTTGCATCAGGTTATCCATGTGCCCAAGTCTGATTCCAGACTAGCTAACAATGACTTGCCTGTTGATATTCAAAGGCTAAGATGCCGTGCTTTGTATCATGCACTTCGTTTTTCTTCTCCAATTGAAGACCTTGGGAAGGTCTAATCTTCTACTATAAGATATATATGTTATCCTTTACTGGGTATCTGATCCTCTATACTGGCGTGCATGTATATGTTGTTCTTTACTGGGTATCTGATCCTCTATACTGGTATGCATATTTCCTGGGCTAAATTTAAACTAGGTTCTGAGCTTCCGTGACGCTGAAACCACAGAAGCTTGTGGAGCGGCTGCGGTCAAATGGGCCATATATTGCTCTTCATTTGCGATACGAAAAGGATATGCTATCGTTTACTGGATGTACTTATGGCTTGAATGAAGCAGAAACTGAAGAACTAAGAATTATGCGGTACATCTTTTAATTTAAAATGATTTTCCTTACTGATGCTAGCTGACCAGGACTTGACATGAAATCTATTTAAAAGGGAGAATACAAATCACTGGAAGATAAAAAACATTAATTCAACAGAAAAGAGAAATGAAGGCTCTTGCCCCCTTACTCCAAAGGAAGTAGGCATCTTCCTACGGGCTCTTGGCTATCCTCCTTCTACCTGGATTTACATTGCCGCTGGTGATATATATGGCGGAGAGACTTACCTAGCAGATTTGAGATTTCGTTTCCCAAATTTGGTTTTCAAGGTTTTGCAAAATGGATTATTAGCTTGTTCTTATGTTCCTGCTAAATATGAACATGTGGATCACTAAGTAAACGAAATTTTTGTTTTATACAGGACATATTAGCTACAAGAGAAGAGCTACATACTTTTGGTGGTCATGCTACACAGGCTGCTGCACTAGATTACATTATATCAGTTGAAAGTGACATATTCGTTCCTTCATATGCTGGGAACATGGCAAGAGCTGTAGAGGGGCATCGTAGATTTCTTGGGCACCGCAAGACTATCAGTCCTGATCGGTAAGAACTGTACCAATTTTTTACAACTAGATGTGATTCTTTTCAATCACGGTTCTTAATAATAGGGTAAATCAGATCTAAAGGGGAGGTTTGGGCTTGGCTCTCCTCATCCCCCAGAACAAGTAAAATTATCTAGCGGAGTTTATATGCATGTTCCAATAAATCTGTATACACTTATGAAACTTTTAAATCATGTAAATATATGTGACAATCTTGTTGTTTTAGTGATAAAGTTATTTCTTTAACCGGTCAAGGTAGAAGAGATCAGGCCATTTATTAGTTTCTAATATTTACGTGCATCAAACATTAAGCCTGAACATTTACATCTCATAATCCAAGTGAGGAAGTAAAAAATGTGCTAATTGCTTTAACTATTGTTTTACCACATTTTATGTGACCTGAGTGTCGATACAAATGATCATTATGTAAATACTGAGCTTTATATATATATGTGTGTAAATTTCCGCTAATTATAGTAAATATAATTCTAAAAATATGTTCAATTATTATTAGGAAAAAGTTGGTGGCGCTATTTGATATGATTGACAAAGGAGATCTGAAGGAAGGTCCAAATTTGACAACGATAATATCTCTAATGCATAAGTTCAGGTAGTATTAATTTTGCATGGCAAGCTGACATGTTTCCTTTTGGAAGTAGAAGCTCCTCTTCGGCACAGTTACAAACTTTAAGATCATTGATGAAGTTGGCTCTTGTTCTGTGTTTGCTGCCAGGCAGGGTGCTCCAAGGAAAAGATATGGTTCCTTGCCTGGAAGTAAGGGGCGCAATCGACTAAGAACTGAAGAATCCTTTTATGAGAATCCATTTCCTGAATGCATCTGCCGCCATAAGAAATCAGTGCAGAACATTTAGGTAATATTCCCATTTTTATAAGATTAGCAAAATGATTGGTCTGCATTCAATATTATTTTGTGAATTTTGGGTAAAGATCAAATGACAAGTCCTTGGTCTCTTTCTGGGTTTGAATTGGATCTATGTTAATAAGGCTCATATCAAACAAAGTCAGGATTTTTCTTATAAAAAGTTCCTGAATTACTTTATTTTTTCAAATCTTAATTCAGCTCAGTTCTTCCGGATGCCTAACTTGATTGAACTAATCATAGGCAGCTCTGTCTCATTCAAATATAGCATAAGTTATTTGTTACGAACTTTTTGAGGCAAACTTCGATGTCAATTTGTACATCAATTGAAATGTTAAACATTCTTTACAGAACTGCACCTTGAGATTTCATAGGCTGTTCACTTATTGCCTGATCTCCCGTATTAGGTTTTATAAATTTCATTTATTTTGTCTATGGTTGATAGTACAGTTTTTTTTTTTTTTACAGGTTCGTTCTGAAGGTGTTTAAATGCAGTTTGTACTTAATGGGCTTCCATATGCAACTAGCTGCAGTCAATTTTGCAAGCTACCTGAGGTATTTCTGATTTACTATGCGTATGATTCTTGAATGTTCTTTAATTTTGAGAGTAATTCATGGACTTCCTCGTTTAATGCTAGACCTGTTTAGCTTGTGCTTATGGCCTGCCTAGAAAGAGGGAGTTGAAATAAAAAGAATTGCTCACCTATAGTTTAATCATATGACTTAGATTACTGTTAAAATATGAATAAATGTGTTTGGAAGTATAATAGTACATTTACTTCGATAGAATGGATTAAAGTTTAAATAAAAATTTCATAGGAATGGAATTGTTATTCTAAGATAAATTAAATATTAGAATGACTCTTTCATTTATTTATTTAGAATAGAACGTGAAATAAGAAGTAAATAGAAAATATTGTTAAAATATTCACAAATATAATTTAATGAAATTTTATGTTATTTATTATTATTTAATTTTACACAAAATAATTAGGTGAATGTAGTTTATATAAATATATGTGTATATAATATATATAAATATAAATGCGTAATGATACATGCATATGTTCACATAGATGTTTGTGTGTGTGTGAATAGAGGTAATTTAGAAATAATATTTTTATCTCACTAAGAATAGTTATTTTTTGAGTAGGGGAAGGAATGATTATTTTATGAAATGTATAATAAAATTTTCTATATAATAGCTATCCTATTGAAGTAAATATGAAAATAATTATTTTATAAGGAATAATGGTAGAATAAAATGGTTGTTTCGTTCAAATAAATGCACCTAAATTCAAGCATGAATAAAATCAGTTGAAGATGTGTAGGAATTGACTGATCCAAAGAATAGTTTGAATATGACCAGGCAATGTGACTGCTCCAGTGTAATTTGCTAAGTCGGATGACTGATTTACGGAATGTCTTTGTAATCGAAGGCTTTAAACTTACTGTTCTAAGATTCGGCTCTCGTAAAACCATTCTCAACACCGAGGAGCAAACAAACCTTGCTTTAAAGAACCACAAGAAATCACGAAAAGAAGAGAGATTTTTGCTAGTCTAGCTAGAATAAAAAATAAAAGGCCCTGTTTGGCGCGAGGATTAAATTAAGATCAAAATGATACTAATTTTAAAAATAATAATAATAAATAATTTTTTAATAATTTAATATAAAAAAATATTATTTTATTTCATATATTTAATAAATTTTAATAAAAATATATGCTTTATTTCACAAGATCAAAATATCTTAAAATTTGTGAAAAATAATTAAAAAAAATTATTTATTATTATTATTATTATTTTAAAATTAGTATTATTTTGATCCTGATTTGGTCCTTGGTCCTCGCGCAAAGAGGAATTCTATACATGCATACACTTTGCTTAGAGAACACTTGTACGTTTTTCAAACTCTTTCAGAAAATATATAATTAATGCATGATTTAAACTTATTGCATTGTAATTATTCATCTATAGCAAACATTGCAGTTATAAATAATTATTTTAAAGATCAAATGAATAATAAAAATAATTTTGAAGCTAATATATGTAAATCCTTTTTTATTTTTTTGCATGCTACTTGATAAGCTACAGACTGTCTTGCTAAGTGTTCCAGGTTTCTTTTTTTTTCCAGTGCAAAATTTCTTATAGGCTCATTCAGTTAATTATAATTATTAAAAAATAGGTAAATATAATCCACATCGAGGGAATATGCGATTTTAAAAAAAAATTATTTAAATTTTTGAGCTTTTGAAATCACTTTTTGTCGGATTCCTGTGGTGGGCATACAGATTTCAATCGGATCCTATTTCGCCCATTCTCCACATCATGTCAACAAATTTTATTTTTAATTTTGACATCAAGCTATTGAACCCTGCAGTATTACTTGATGATGCAAGCAGCCACCATCATAGATGAGCTCCACATGATATAGACGTTATATATTATATATATATATATATATATATATATAGAAATATATGAATCATATTAACTGAGCCATTCTTCCTATGTTTTCTCTTCTATAATCAAAAGCAATTAATTCTGAACCCAACATAATCATACAACATAAAAAGTTCCACTTCTGGGTCAGACGATGCGGAATGAGTCTGCTATCTGTTTTAGATTCTTATAATGTCTTTTCCACTGGAGACCTGCAAGAGGGGAAAAAAAAAATGGTTCAACATAAATAATGATAAATTACTAGTTTTTGATCTGTTCAACCGCGAACCAGGTGCTAGTCGATTTTCTTAATATGGTTTAGTTTCTACAATATCGTTTGAAATCGATTCATTATATGAAAAAACATATGTATTGAGATATTAGTGCAAATGAAAATAAAGTATTGACAGAAGCATAGTAGGATTTAGATATAGGGCACGAAATTTTAAAGAAATTATGCGTTTCACCCGAGTACTTCAAAAATTACGTACATCATACCTAATTCCTTGTAATATTACGTGTTTCACTCAAATTTGCTAAAATTCATATATCTTTTCTACTTTGTCACAGTAAATATTTAAAAATTTACAAAGAATTTAATTGAAACATATAATACATACAGAATTTTGCATCCTGTATGTAAATCTCTGTAGTACAATACATGTCATGCATATCTAATTCAAGATATTAGATTGTTTCTAACCAAGAAATCATAAAAATTTTAGAGGTTTTTACCCATATGACACAAAAAACTTCAATATCTACTTATTAGACACCCTAAAGTTAAATATTACATGACACACACTTATTTATTTTAATTTTACAACCAACACACCCTAGTTAAAAAATCCTTACATTTTATTTAAGTAAACTATACTTAAGTTATGTTTTAACTTAAATAAGGTTCATAGGAATAAAATCTAACCCCTTTTGTATCTTAAATTAAATATAATCGTTAAGATGAGCATCTAACGATTAGATTTAAAATATTCTACATAAATAATAGATTTAAATAGTTTTTAACATGTAAGATTTAAGTTAAGGTGCACCGAGAGTTAGATTTTATTCCTTATGAACTTTATTTAAGTTAAAACATAACTTAAGTATGGTTTACTTAAATAAAATGTAAGGATTTTTTAATTAGAATGTGTTGGTTGTAAAATTAAAATAAATAAGTGTGTATCATGTAATATTTAACTTTAGGGTGTCTAATAAGTAAATATTGAAATTTTTTGTGTCATACGGGTAAAAATCTCAAAATTTTAATAGAATCAAATCAAACTAGGCACAGTGAAGGTTTGCCAGCCATAGTGCATTGTGCTGTCAAGCAATAGAAGGCTAGACTTCTTACCACTAGCAATTATGCTGAACAAGTAGAGGCGGTTGCCGGCAGCAGTAGCAGTAACAACGGCATGGGGTGGCTCCAGTTCAAATTGGTAGTATGTTCTTCCTGAATACTCTTCTACTTTCGTCTTTAGCACCTTTCCTTCTACATTCTCTCCAATGACTTCTGGCCCAAATGCACTTATCACCTTTTCAGGGGGGCCAATCTTTTCAATTGTGGCATCACCTCCAAGATCTGGAACTCAATACATTAAAAAATAAGCAACATTAACCGGGCCCAATGAGGTTGGAAAGTAATTAACGAGATAGGCCCAGAGAATGTGCGGCTCGTGATAGGCTTCTAGGATGGTAATAGAGATAAGGATGAAAAGTCCCGCGACGAAAAGGGAGAGCATTTTTGTGTATACATGTAAACTTTATGATGACCTGCCAATGCATCTGTTGAAGACAATTGTAAGCTCTAGTATGGGATGGGACAAAGAGAATATCACCTTTGAAGAGCGTTGAGCTGGACCCTGACACATAATAATATGCTCAAAGTGGTGTTTGGTTCAGTGCAACCTAAATGTAGTTGCATCTAAATGTCATTACATTATTAATTAATTCCAATGATAATAGGATTTTGGGACCTAAAAGTAATTTATAGACATAAAATCTGCGCCTTTCATTTTCTATGCCACGGAAAGATCCTCATCTTCCCTAATTTTGAACTTCCCCTGCTTCTCTATTATTATTGATCTATTCGCAGATGAGTTAACATCAGAATGTCACCTTAGAGTGATACTTTTATAAACTTTTGTAATATTATCTAAACATAACAAGTCAAACAATTCTCCAAATAACATGACATCCTAATAACAATGAACAAAACGCCCTATTAATTAGATTTTCCGGCAAGCGTTTTCAAATTATGGTCTCCTCCAATTTAATTAATGGGTTTTAAAAGAAGGTAACTAAAAAAGTGAGTTATAAAGATAATGACCTATAAGCAAAGACTTTTCAATATAACGAGCATAACACAAAGTTGTTAAAGAAAGTAGGCCAAAGAGAAGGTCCAAAACCTGTAAATCTTAGAACAGGAGCTACAATGACAAACAAGCGTCCTTCTTGAGAGTTAGCAAACCGCAAGTCAATCTCTGTTCCACCGAGATCTGCAATAGAGACTGGAACCTGGGAAACAAATTAATAGAAGCAAGTAGTACAAGATGATAATTTAGGGATAGCCAAAAGAGGTTTGATGTCTCGAATCGGAATTGATTTAGTAATCTTGAATGGATCAAACTCAAAACTCAAAATAGTTTTTGAGCACCGTTCAAGTCAAAGCCTACTCGATCAAAATCAATTTTGAGGTAGCTTAAAAATAAATAATATATGCAACATTAAGAACTACATAACAAGTTTAATCCTTTTATTAGCTTGGGTTGACTCAAAAGCAACTGAACTGATTAAGGTTTGAGTCAACCCAATAGAAATTTGACTCGAGTTTGAATTTACCCAAACTCACTCAAACTCAACTCATTGCAGACCCTAAATGAAATGGTAGAAATGGTATAGAGGAAGGTATAGGTTGATTATCAGCTGCTACAGCAATTCAAATTGAAATAAAATTTAACTTTCTTCTAATGGCAGCACAAAAGCACCTCTTCCCATCCCTCAGGGACTTTGAATAAGTATGGGATAATTGGACTCCATCCCACTCCATGCCCGCCAGACTTGTCATCAGGTCTCCTGTATGTCCTCCAACCTGTCTGAGCATGTGAACCTCTTATGAAAGTCCATCTAATAATCCAAAGCATATCCAACAAAGAGCAAATGTAGAGAAATATGAAATCCATCTAGTTTCAAATTCGATTAAGCTTAAGCTTTTATGTAGCTAGTTACCACTCGAATTAGAATGATTTCCCTTAGTTATTCTAGCATAAAATCATTGATGTAAATAGCCATAATCTAGTAGTTAAAATAGTTTCAAATCAAATCGGATTTTGGGCTTAACAATCTATAATGTATTTCTATCTTGTATCGATTTTTAGAATTTTCTTATAAAAAGACCATTGTAATGATAGTTTTTGAATAATTGAAACCTAAATTTCGTGTGAAGTTTATCTTCACATTGTGTTTTGCTTCCACTCCTTCTCTGTTGAAATCAGCAAATTGCAGCAAGGACTACGTCAGAGTTCTACCAAAGAGGCTTCAATCAGAAGCACTAGATGCGATCATTAGATCAAAACGAAGAATAAACAGAACAAATTAGTGAAACTGAAGACCATAAAGATGCAATGGGTCCAGACAAAACCTGTAGATCGTTGGATTTCGCTGTCTCACCGATCTATACAAATCAACGAAAAAGAAAACACTAACCTTTTTCATCGGGTTCGGATAACCCAGGTATCCTCCCGGCCAAGATGCCCTGCTTCACGGCCAATCCATCCCCCGCAAAACCCATAATCATTCCCGAAACGAAGCACAGGCCGGAAACCATTGCCGTCCTTCTCCCCGCAGAACCAGCAGTGTTCTCACCATCTGCTCCATTGCCACGAAACCCTAATCTCTCGGTAAACTTCCCTGGGAGGAAACCTTTTGCCTGGATCTTGTTTACCTGGAGATTTCTCGAAGATAAGTAGCTCGCAGTGAAGAGGGTTCCCATTTTCGGGCCTGCTACTTATCCAAGAACGCGTTGATAGCTTGAAGACAACGTTTTCGGTGTCTTGTTTCTCTGGTAGCCGCCAGAAAGCAAAAAAAAAAAGTGATTTTGTGCTCTCTGATCTGTTCCTACATTCTTCTTCGCCTATTTTGCTTTGGGGCCTGTCAGATATTTTCTGCTGCCCTGGAAGAATTATCCATGAGTCCTAAAATATATATGTAATTATACATCATCATTTTTATAAAAAAAATGAATTACACTTTAATTCTTTAAATTACATATTAATTTCTGTAAATTATGCATTAATGTCTTAATTTTAAGGATTAATATGTAATTTTATATATTTTATGGCAAACTTTAAATTTCAGTTTCAAAATGTTAATCTGCAATTATTTTTATTTATGATTCACATGCAATAAAATCAATA
The DNA here is from genome assembly GCA_002786265.1 of Apostasia shenzhenica. NCBI lineage: Eukaryota > Viridiplantae > Streptophyta > Magnoliopsida > Asparagales > Orchidaceae > Apostasia > Apostasia shenzhenica. Next base: position 4,665,502 of record KZ451885.1, on the reverse strand, counting down.
AGTTAGAAAATTAACACAATTAAAGTTAATACCTGACTGTTTGGCGCGAGGACTAAAATAAGGACTAAAATAGAATAATAAATAAATTTTAATATAAAAAAATATTATTTTATTTTACATGCTCAATAATTTTTAATAAAAATATTAACTTTATTTCACATCTTAAATTAAATATTCGACTTGAATATTTTGGTCTAAGATGTGAAATAAAATTGATATTTTTATTGAAAATTGTTGAGTATGTGAAATAAAATAATATTTTTTTTATATTAGAATTTGTGTAGAATGATTAAAAAAAATTCTTTATTATTATTATTTTTTAAACGAGTACTATTTTGATCCTAATTTTGGTCCTCGCGCCGAACAGGACAAAATCATAAAAACTTCGAGCTAAAGATTAATAATAGCTTGATATAAGTTTGTTGTGTTATATCATTAAACATATTTACAGTTTGTAATTTTATTATGCTAAATTTAATTCATGATTATGAGTCAATTTTAATTGAAATTGGCTTAATTTTTATTTTTAAATTATAAAGAATATAGATTATTTATATAATAATTATTTGTTATTTTTATAGGAGTGTGACCCCATTAGTTATTATATGTGTTGGATGAAATTACGAGCGAATTGTGTCCCACTCTAATTTAAAATTTACAATTCACGATTTTGATTTAGATGCATTTAAAATTATGCATAATTGCACACATAATATTGAATTTGTTTTTTCTATTTTAGATATTAAACTCTCTATTTTGAGTATTTACATCTCCTATTAAGCAACTGTAAATTATAATTTAATAATCTTAAATTTTATTCCCAGATTTTTTATTCGAAGACAATTTCTCGCAGAATGGGTTTAAAATTAAGTGTTTTTATATTTTTAAAATTAAGTGTTCAATATAATTTATAATTGTGTATTTAAACTATTTAGTGATACATGTAAATATTTAATTTTAAAAATTAAATAATTTTTTTTAAAGATAATATATGTAATTTCTCCTGTAAAAATTCTCAATTTTTGCTCTGCAACAAGGATATATTAATGATTTTTATGTAAATCAGAAAGAAAATTTTGTTAAATTACCTTATTTTACAGTATTTTATTTTCTGGTTTTTATGTGAAATTATTAATAAAATTTTCAAAATTATGAGCACAATTTTTTTTTTGAAAAAAAAATAGATATTCACATGGTATTAATGCAATCCCATCACATAATCAACAATTTGTATTGTTCTGAGTCATGACACAACAATGACTCAAAGTATTCTCGGATATTTACATGAAGGTCCTAAACTATTAGCAATATTGCAGTATTCTCTCTCACATTAATTACAGAATGTTTATCACAAACCTCATAAAGAAGATTAATTAAGTTGGTATATTACATAAACTATATACATCTTTGTACAAAAATTTGCATGCTCTTTATGTAGACTTCATCCCGTGCAGCTGATACTTTCTCTGCATTATTTAAAGGAAAAAATTGTTAAATTTTGCAATTAATAAATGTTCTTGATTTACATAGCAATTTTCCAAAAAAAAAAAAAAAGGCTCACGTTAACAATTGTTTGTGGGGCTATTTTTAATAAAATTAAAAAAATAAATTTTGATGTCATATGTTTATTTTAAAATTTATGAGAGATTAATATTAAAAAAAATTGTAAAAAAATTAAAATAAAATTAGTTATATTTTAAAAGGTATATACACGTAAAATTAAATTAATTTTAATGCTAGATATATATTATTAATTTAATATTAAAATTTATATATGATGTGATTGATAAAATAATTTTTTATGTTAATTAAAATTAATCCAAGTAAATAAATGATAGTGTTTTATAGTCCAAGAAAAGGGGTTGATATATGAGGAATATCTTATATTGGATGAACTATAAGTTGAAGTGTTGATATATAAATATTAAATCTTTATCAATTGGCCTAAATTTTAAAGTTGAAAGATATTCATCGATTATACATTAGTCTCAACTTAATTTCCCTAACGTACAAGTCTCTTAATGTATGGTATTAGAGCTGATAATTTGACTAAAATCAATTAGTTTATGTAGGTTATTTATACGAATCATAGCTTAAATTCCAAGAGCAGAAGAACTCATAATTTTTTTTTTAATTTTAGCTCTTTACATCATAATTTTCTTCACTTTATTGAAATATTATGATGATAGTGTGCTCGAACTTGTGACCCCTAGTACTCAAGTAGCTCCATCCCGAATAATCCTTGAGAATACCATAAAAATTAAAGAAAATGAAAAGTACAATATCTTTTTTTCATAACTTAAAAAGAATTTGTATGAAAATCTCTTTTCCTACAACATGAAAATGCCTCATGTCCTTATGAAGTGTTTCCAAGTTTTTTTTTTATTGATCTAATTTTTTAAATATATAAGAAGATGTAACAATAAAAACTGACAGTCTAGATTATTATCGGTTTGGAGCTAAATCCAATAAACTAGATCCATCTCCCTTGCTAGTTTCAACTGGAATTGGTTTAGTTCGAGTAAGTTTTAGTTCAAAACAGAGCAAGAGCAAGTGGGACTGTTCCTTAAATATTTCTCACCATTTTTTCAAAAAATATATTTTTCACCATTTTTTTTTGACAAAAACTTAGAGGGCATTTATTTCGTCATTACTTTAATATTATGTCATGTAATCTATATGTCATTTTTTGACGAATAATTCTATAATCTTATAAAAATTTATTTATAAATATTATTAAATTAAATAATTTTTTTTTCTAGATAGTATTAACTTAATGCCCTCTTAGTCATAATTTATGATATAATTAAAATATTGGAGGAATTATACAAACCAAAATGGCATGAATTTCTTGGAGGAAGGGCCTGAGCAATGAGATGAGTCTCAGGATGTCCCCTCTAGGCATACTGTAGTCTTGGCCCTTGCCCATTAACAAGCTTGAAAGTACTTCTTTTTCTGGTATGAGCTTCAAAGCTACCTGTTCATTTTCAATATCAACTCATAATTATTGTACACTTTATTCTAGGTCCAATTTCCATGCATGCACCTCTCATATTAATTATCCAAATCATCGAATATGTAAAAAGTATGTTCATAACATGTAAAAAGTATGCTTTAAGTACTTTAATTAATTATTTGCTATCACATACGTCTTAAGGACAAAGGACTCATTTTGAGTCAGGCACCTTACGCCAGTCCTGTACTCTTATAGGCTCCTCTTATTTCTCTACAGCCAACGTGACATCTTATAATCAAAATATAAAAGTATTATTTATTTTGATTTCTGTGAACTGCGCGACTTGAGTACTTTTTAGGAGGATCACCTATTATAGTACTATTAAAGTCACGCAATTTTCAAAAATCAAAATGAATAATACTTTATATTTGGATTATGAGATGTTACAATATAGTATTAAAGTCAACCTCCTATAGTACGATAAGATTTAAGGGCAAACTGGGAGGAAGTTAGTGGGCTTGCGATGAATCGGGATAGAAGAGAATGGAAAGTGATAATATCCATATAAGTGAATCAAAATTATCTAAACAAAGAGCTGTTCCTAGTAACTTCTAAGTGGAGAGACACAAAAATGAATCGTTCCGTATTAGAAATTAAGAGGAGTTCTTAAACTGTATAAATAAATAACATAATCATAAATAGTAGAGCAAAACTGTAAAATTAAAGATGAAAAATGATGTAATTAAGAGTGCTTAGGCTGGAATAGTACTAGAATGAATAATTTTATGAGAAGTACTCAAGCCACATAATTCTCTAACAATACGTACCTCTACATTTGAATCACGGGATGTTACAACTAAGTTGTTCAATTAGCTCATGATAAAAAACTTAGATGATAACAGTGAAGCTAGCCATGAAAAACTTAGTCACAGGCAAACTTCGATAATTTCAACATCCTTTCCATCAAACACAAGGTGAGTATGGACTAGCTTGAATTTGCTAGTTAGAGCTGTAATTGAGCCAAGTTGAACTCAATCATAAATCTTAACTTTTGATTTAAAATCTTCATTTGAGATAATAAAATATCTAAAATTTCGAGTCACTATTCAATTTAAATTTTAAATACATTACAAATAAGCACCAATTATGTACATCCTACTATCAAGATCATATTTACATATAAATTATTTTTCTAGATTTATTTATTCACATGACACATAATTTTAAATATTATAAATAAAAAATATATATGTGTGGATTTATATTATATATATATATATATATTAATGCATATAATAAGTGAAGAGTGGTTGATTTTTTTTACTTTATAAGCTGCAGAGGAGATCCATCCATGCCATGGCTTTAGTGTGCCATTGTAGGATTCTTCCACTATTTGTGCAAGACTTGACTCACAGTCCAATCTCTCTAGAAGTTCCATGCTAAAATCCATACACCTAAATATCATATTAAATTAATGTTGAGCCAATTATATTCATAACATAAAAAAAATTAATATTATTAAACCTTTCTCTCTTTCTGTGATATGCTAAAAAAAAATTTAAACAAAAATAACATCCTCACATTAATTAATTTCTTTTAAAAGAATCACATTTTTTTTTCTAATCTTGTTATCAATCGATCCACGTTACTGTAATTAATCTCTTGCGAATTTTTTCAATATTTGCTTCGTTAAAGAATGATAGATATTAATGAAAGATCACAAGGAGAAAGAAGAGAGAAAGGACATGTATGAGTTAAGATAGAATAAATTACAAAAGTTTATGCTAAAAAAAAATTAACGGTATAGATTCATATAAAATAGTTAGAAAAAATGGACTTACAATGAGGATAGCCCAAACATCAGTGACCTAGATGTAATATACCTTTATATTAAAAAAAATTTAAATATACTGCTTTGTAGTTCAAATTTTGTAAAAAGAGTGACATAAAGATAATATTTAAAAGTTTTTGTGACATATATGTAAATCTTTCAATTTTGAAAAATTTATTTTTAAACCCTTATAAATTGCTTTTTATGGATTTAATTTACTTTTATAATTTTCTTAGATTCATTTTATATTATTATTTATTTGGCAAAATTTATATTAAATTATAGGGTAAATTACATTCAACTCTTTAAATTTAGGGCTTAATAACGCAATATATATTTTCAAAATTATAATTTTAGAGTTCATGAGTTTTAATATAATTATCAAATGAATATTTTTTAATTTTTTATTATTAAAAATTTTTATCATCACAATTATACCCCTTTCTCTCTCTCTCTCCTTCTGTGCTCTCTTAGGCGACGACGTCACTCCCAAGGCACTCGCATGAGCTGGCGTCACCGCCATCTAGCACAGGAGGAGAAAGAGAGCAGGAAAGAAATATAATGGTAATTATAAAAATTTTAATAATAAAAAGAAAACTAAAAAAATATCTAATTGATAATTATATAAAAACTCGGGAGCTTCGATGTTAAAATTTTGAAAATATGCATATGCACGTTGTTAAGCTCTAAATTCAAGGACTTGGATGTAATTTATATACGACAATGTTTACCTTGTAAGCCAAAGAATTGCTCTGGAACAACTTTCCCTCTTTCTTGCAGTACCTTCATCCACCTCTTTCTTTATTATCTCTCCCAAGCTCGAATAAACTGAAGGATCTTCTGAGCTAATCTTCTCCAATCTCTACTTTAAAGAGAAAAAAAATCAAAAAATAATTAAAATATAAATCAATTTTACTTAAAAATACAATTACAATCTAGTACTGAAGAAAACATAAAGAACAAAATTATGTAAAAATGAGTGTTTTTTGAGTTTTAACTCAAACTTAATTATTTGTGTTTGGGTTAATCCATCATTCCGATGTCATAAATATTATTATCATAAAATTACTTTTTTTTGGCTCGAACTTGAGCCATCCACAAACTGAATCAGAAAAACGACCCCAATTTGTAATTTTCAGGGTGGTCAGTGACTCAATAATAATAGATTTTTGCTTCTTTAAAAAAAAAAAAAGTAGACAAAATATACAAGTTTAAGGGAGTTCTCTTATTTGAGCCATGCTTGGAGTTTTAAGGAAAAAAATGATTTATTTTAAAATGAGATTAAATTTAATTTTACATATATTATCTACAAATTTATTCTTATTACTCATTTAAATTATAAAGAGAAATATTTAAATCTTTTACTTACTTATAATTCATCTTTAAAAATTTTCCTCTTTTATCAAGAAAAATATATTAATTATATAGTTTCATAGGAGATAAACTTTTTTTTTTATCACAATTGAGATCACAAATGTAACTGAGGAGTAAATTAACCAATATGGAAACTATTATATATATATATATATAATATTTGAATTCAAATTTAAATTTAAATCTATTTGATATTTAACAAATGATACTGATTAAATTGGAATTTTGATATAAATAAACCTAAAAAAACTTGAATTTGTAGCTGATGAAATTGTTTAGAATTCTTTAGATTGACCAAGCAATTCCAAAATAAAATTTTAATCATTAAATTAAAAAAAAATCTGCCCTAATTGCATTATTGAATTTTTGTAGACGTATAAACGTTACACTCACCGCCTTCGCTATCGGTGAGATCACCTCAGATGGCCGGCCGGGCCCTGGCGCGAGGCGAACACGGACGTGACGTACTGGCGATAGCGATCTTTTTTAAAATAACCGCGGGGGTGACCAGATCCGCGAGGTAACGTCACTCTCCCATTCACTCACCGTTCGGAAACGCTTAAGGGTTCGGGAATCAGGATTCAGGCGTTCATTAAAAATGCGCGGTAATTAATCATCGGGCGGTCTTCCGACGCATGTTATCGAAAGGATCCGAAAACGGACTTAAAAGTCAAAGAAGTTTACTATTTTAAAATTAAAAAAATAATTAATATTTACTTGTTAGAACTTTCTTTAACATTTCTTATCGAACAACATCTCAAAGAAATATCACCAAATCGTACCCTCCATATTATTATATCAACTCAACATTTAAGGTGGCATGAGAATTCACTGTCTAATCGTCATTTGCACGAATAAATGTAAGATATAATAGACTATATCTATTATATCTCCTCCTTTCCAAGCTATAAATAAAAAAGAGAAAAAGAAGCTGGGGATCTTCTCTCCCTCTACTTCTCTCTCTTGTACTCATTCGGTCTCTATTTAGAGACCTCAAACTTTATAAGAGAAGAGATTCAATTAGTGGATTTAAATTGTCTAGATGACGTCATGATTTTTCCTCCAAATATTTGGATTTCTATGTAAAAATTATCATTTTATTTTATTCTATTTTTACATATTTTTTTTTGCATCAATGATACTTAAAAATAAAAACATCAAAAAAATAATATTATATACTACCTCAATATTTCTCTGGACGTCTAAGCTGAGAACTGCCATGGTCGGCCCAATCTTATCTGAAAGATCGCCAAATGTTTTAATTAATATTTATTATAATGAAAATTTTGAAAATTTAAAATTATTGTTATTTTTTATAAAATAATTAAAATTTTACAAAATTATTGGACATAAAAAGATCCTTACCCTACTACGTTGTTTGGTAAGGGGTTGAGTTAGCTAATACTAATTTTATAATAAATTTATCTTCATAAAATTAAGAAAATTATTTATTTATTTATTTATTTTTAAAAGAGAAAAAATTAATCTTATTTTGTGTTACACTACTATCTAATTATCTATTATTTTAACTTGGGATAAAAAAGAAGAGAAAAAAAAAATTAACCCAAAGGACCTATTTGACACACTAGGTTAGTTGGGGTAAAAAAATAAAAAAAAAGTTGCTTGGGTTACTTTTTTTTAGCTCAAATAGATAAATAGGTTAGCTAACTTCTCTATCTCACTTTAATCTTACTAATTTGGGTATTCCCTAACTTAAATATTGGATTATCTCATCATTATTCACAAATCTAATCTCTAATATGAGTTAACCACCAAACAAATATTCACATTAATAGGATTAAAGAAAGGTTAGAAGAATTAGAATAAATTGTTAAGGTAAAAAAAAATTACCATAAGATAAATTGTTTGTTTATATGATTAAAGTATTAATTAATTAATCCTACTATCCAAATTAGCCTTAAACGTTAAATCTTTTAAGAAAAATATTTAGTTAAAAGATAAATAGTTCAAAAGTAAATTTGTAAAGAGTCAATATGTAAACTTGCTTGCATAATTGATTGATTATAATTTAAAATTTTAATTCTCAAAATTAATAAGTAGATTAACTTTTATTTTATTAAATAATTTAATCAATTAAAAATTATAATTGATTAATGGGGTTTTTACCCGTATGACACAAAAAACTTCAATATTTACTTATTAGACACCCTAAAATTAAATATTATATGACACACATTTATTTATTTTAATTTTACAACCAACACACCCTAATTAAAAAATCCTTACATTTTATTTAAGTAAACCATACTTGAGTTATGTTTTAACTTAAATAAAGTTCATAGGAATAAAATCTAACTCTCGGTGCACCTTAACTTAAATCTTACATGTTAAAAACTATTTAAATTTATTATTTATGTAGAATATTTTAAATCTAATCGTTAGATGCTCATCTTAACGATTAGATTTAATTTAAGATACAAAAGGGGTTAGATTTTATTCCTATGAACCTTATTTAAGTTAAAACATAACTTAAGTATGGTTTACTTAAATAAAATGTAAGGATTTTTTAATTAGGGTGTGTTGGTTGTAAAATTAAAATAAATAAGTGTGTGTCATGTAATATTTAACTTTAGGGTGTCTAATAAGTAAATATTGAAATTTTGTGTGTCATACAGGTAAAAATCTCTTGATTAATTTATTAATAAAATGCATGACATTTTTAATATCAAAATAAATGAAATTAGAGAGACAATAGATGCAGAGGGAGGTAGAGAGAGATGAGAGAGAGAGAGAGAGGAAGGAGAAGGTAAGAGATAGAAAGAGAGAGGTGAAATCCTTACGGAGAATTTGAAGGATGGAGTTGGAGAGAGAGAGGAAGGCCGAGGTGGAGGCCTCGTGCTCCTTCAGCTTCTCCAGTTCGGGGAGCACCTCAGCGGCCAGCGTTGTCTCCGCTGAAGACTCATCTTTCTCCTGGCCTTCTCCGCCTCTCACTTTCTTCATCCCTCTCTCTCTCTCTCTCTCCTCTCTCCTCTCTCTCACAGATTATTTGAAACTATGACCGGACCCGAGCCGACCCGATTATTTAAAACTAGGGTTGCCTATTGTCAACGAGTCGAGCTTGTGAGAGTCAGCCTCGACTCACCTTTTAGAGTTTAAGTCGAGTTTATTTCGAATCACGTAAAAGCTATTTGACTTATCCTTTTTATGGATATTGTAACACCTTATATCTTATATCTAGATATGGATGCATTATTTTTTTGATTTTAGGAAACTGTGTGTTTGAGTACTTTTTAAGAGATCACCACTATCTGAGTATTATTCTGATTCAAATACATTTAATTATAAAATTTTTATTCGTATGATTTTTTTTTAAAAAATATCTATATAATTTATGATTATATCATTTATTTATATAATTTAAAAAATTACTTTTTTTCAAAAGAAATGTGCTTGACTCAGAATCTTAAGGTCTTAAATTTCAATTACATCCTCATAATTTTTAAGTAAGATGAAAAAAAAATTATAATGCTCAAATGCAAATAAAAAAAATATAATAGATATTTTCATTTATAAATATTAAATATTTAAAATTTAATAATATATTAATTTTTAAATAAATTCTAATATATTTAAGAATATAAACATCAACTTTATCATATTAAAGGCAAATATTTTTAAAATAAAACTTTTTTTTTCCACAAACCAAATGGAGGTATAACAGTTAATAGACACCAAGCTTTGTCTGCTCCGCCAACGCCTTCCTTTGTTCGTATTTTTATTTCTTGTTGATAGAAATTAATTAAATTAATTAAACCATAAATTAGACTCAATCTATTGAAGTTTTCCATTCCTTTGTTTAGATATCTTTTTATATTATATATATAAAAAATTTATATCTACTGTGTTGATTTAAAAATCCGATAACAAATCAAAACAAAAAAAAATAAAAAATAAAAATAAAGAAATGGATCAGAACATGGTAGATTAACATATGAAAAATTCAAGGAGAAAAAAATAATGATATCAATCTTAGATGTATTTGTTCGAGTACAAGACTGAAAAAAAATATAACAGGAGAGAGAATATATCTGTAGGCTCTGGTGTTGATGAATGAGATAATATTCGATTTTTTGAGTTTTAGGAGCTTCTCCTTCGGCACTGGAGATGAGTCAATTTTGATAGGTGGAGTTTACGTGGGCGATCTAATAATTTAATTTTTTTTACTAAATTTTTTATCAGTTTAGAATTTATATGCTCAATTTATCTACATTGATTCTTGTTTAGCTTATTTTCAATTGAGACAACTCCAATATTCTTAAATATATATATATATATATATATATTATACTGATTCTTTGCTTTGTTCTTTTATGTACATTTATTCATTACTTTTATGTTATTTTTGTGATACTTATTTTATTTATTTATTTATATGTTTTTAGGTCAGTATTCAATATCACGTAACATTACTGATCCTACTATTATTTTATAAAATTTAACTTTAAATCTAAATAAAAATTTTCTATCAGACAATATATAAAACACATTCTTTCACTTTATTTATTCTATTTTCATTTTATAATTATTTTATATGTTTATAAATACTTGTAATTTCATTGTTTTATATATATATGAATATAAGGTAAACTACACTTAAAATCTACATACATAATAGCATGTCCACAGATTTGAAAACCCTATTTTTGGTTCTTAGTGTTGATAAAATTTTTAAAGTTTAATAATAATTAAGTCTCTTTAATTAGTATGAACTTATGTACAACTGCATTCCTCTGATTCTAAAATTAGTTAAATTAGTCTTCAAATTTCAGATAATTATTAGATAATATTCCTTTAAAATTTGAATTATTCATTTAAATGAATAAGTAGATAATTATTAAGATCTAAAATTTGCTAAATTAGTTTTCAAATTTGAGATAATCGTTAGATAAAATCCCTTTAATATTTGAATTATTCATTTAAATTAATAAGTAGATAATTATCAAGATCTAAATATTATCATTAAGCGGTCCTCAAAATTTGAATTAATTTAATTAATTCAAATGACCTCAAAAATATGATAAGTTTGTTAATATGATCTTATCTATAAAGATTATTAATAGTAAAGGCAAATCTCATCTATTCAATCGATTATTTGATAGACGTACCGAATTTATTGAATCCCTCTATATATAGGTCCTCTCCCTGCCCATATTTGATACACGATATTTCATCTAATTAGTATATAAAGTAGAGATAAAATAAAGGGGGGAGAAAACCTATTTAATCTCAAAGCTTGTTTCTGGAATGGCTTCTACATCGGCAAATCCGAGTATGTTATTAAATTATATGATTTGTGAGATTAGTTAGTTTAAAGATCCATAATTTTGACTCGAATTTTGATCGAATTAAAGTTTTTTGCATTAAGAAATTTCTAATAATAATATGTAAATATGCCTTTTTATATTAATAGAGGTATCCAATAAAAAACTATTTTTTTAATTACTAGACCTTATTGAATATTATACTCACATAAAATATTAATATAATTTTTAAATTAACTAAATTAGTCCACTAATACTAATTAGAGAAAACATCATTTATCAAATTTCTTTACTTATAGCAATGATCTTATTTGTATATTATCTCAAAAAAAAAGAACCAATATAATTAATTTAGAATTTTGATGAACTTAATTGCATAAAATTTAAATTAAAGAGATCTCATTACTATTAATCTAATTTTTAATCTGATCCTATGGGTTGACTTAAATGCTGCACAAAGGTTTTATTTACACTACTTATGTCATGCTCATGTAACACAAATACATACATACATACATACATATATATATATATATATATATATATATATTGCATAGCATTATTAAAATATTTATATTTATTCTAGCTCGTTATCTTTCCATCTTTTTCTTCTACATAAGACAGCATTCAGTGATGTTGAAATAATTTTGCGTGACTCCACTAATGATTTGTTAATATAATTTGTTAATTTTTTTCCAATGATTTATGCTTCTTCACCTTTTCTTTTCTATACTCCTTATATTTTTATATCTTTCTATAAATTTAAAAAATGTAATTTTTTAAAAGAATTAAAGTATATTAATGAAAAGGAAATCAAATTTAAGAATTTACATAAAGTATGGTTTAAATTTAGAAACCCACATAATATCTAGCATTTATAGTAATAAATTTTATTATTATATATAATATGAAAAATAAATATTTTAATAAAAAATATAACTTAAAATTTAACTCAAAAAATTAACACATAATAAAAAAATGGGATATTTACTTGTATATTATAAAAATATTTAAATATTATCTTATAAAATTTAAATTATAAGATAATATGCATTTAAAAATATATGATATTTAAAATTTAATGTGATATATATATAAATGCTTCTAAAAATTTTGATTTGATGCTATTTTAATGTTACGTCATGTTATCTAAATTTTATGAAATTTAAATGTCATTTTTTGATTGATAATTTTATAATTTTTTAGAAAGTTATCTAAAAATATTATTGTTGACGTAGGATGTAGGGGATCCCAAGAAATACCAAAAAAGAGAGAGTTCTGAATAACGACGGTGTGAATAGAGCTAAGCCTGACAGTTGAGGCTTAAGAGAGAGAGAGAGAGAGCTCGGGGCATCCAGGATAATACTCAGTAATTTAAGGTGGTTCAGGGAGGATATCTCCTACGCCACCGGGCGCTAGTGAGAGAGTTTCCACTATGAATCAAAAGGGTGGTCGGGAGACGAGTACAAAGAGCTTACAAGAGGAAGAGAGAGAAAGAGATCTTTTCTTGTTCTCAAGCTCCTGTTTATAATGGGTGATAGAGGAGGGATTCTGTTCTTCCCGGGATGAGTCCTCTATTCTTCCTGTGTGTCCCCTTTCCTGCCTCTCTTTGATTTTTCCTGTTCAAGAGTATTTGTAGGCAGCGGAAGGCGTGGCTCCTTCTTTGGTTTTTCGGAAGGAGAGGGAGTAAACAAATCCTGAATCCATGCTGCTTGTCGGCCACTAGAGGGACCAGAGTCAGTAAAAGAAGAATTAGATTTCTTGATCTTAGTACTGCTCCTGGGGATCCCTGGCGGCTGAAGCATGCGGATCCTTGGTTTGCGCGTCTGGGAAAAGTGTTTTGTACGGGGAACGGTGCGGTCTGGCCACACTGATTGTGACAGATACAACAGCATAACATCGTCATCGATGTTAGCAGGGATGATCCTGGCTCATCGTGGCCGAGGCTTGATTGAACTCTTGTGGCCAAGGTTTGATCGAAGTCTGAAACCTGTGAGGACAGATAAATGAGTTAGTAAATAAATGAATGGATAAATAAAAATTGATGCCAGCTTGGCGCCACATGTACGGTAGGGATGCAGTGTTGGAGCCACGTGTTAACAATTATCAAACCAAATAATTATTTAATCTAAATGATATAATATAACATCAAGATAATATTGAATTAAATGACCCCTAAATACAAAGTTGATTCAAAATAAAAGTTTCGGTCTTGGGCTAACAATCTACTAGAAAGCCAACCCTACCTCATTTGTGGGCAAATTCAAATATTGGGATCAAGTTTCAATAAAAGCCTAACATGAGAGACCTGAATGTAATTTCCCCGTAACACGTGCACGTCCACAGGTAGAAGCGCGAAGCGTTTGGCGTGAGTCCAGCGCAAAGAGCGAACTTTTCAAAATATAGTAGGTCCCACAATTGGGGAATTTGGGGAATTCTAATTACGCTGGTAGGCGGCTCTTCCTTTCCTTCTAGCGTTCCGACTGCCGGCCTCAAACCGGACCAGTTCACGCGCGCCGCCGCCTCCGCCGAGCCGACGGCAAACCCTAGATCCCGTCGCTCTCGCGCTTTCGGCAGTCTTCGTCTTCCCCTTCGCAATGCATGGGGGCCAGTTGCTTATTAACGAGCCCGTGCGGCTCGCCTCCGTCCTCGCGCCATCGAAGCCCGTAACGCCTCTCTCTCTCTCTGTCTCCCCCTTTCTCTGTCATAGGATTGGCTCTGAATCATCGCTAACCTCCGTCGTCTTCTTCTGCTGCTGCACCTGAGTTTCCTTCATGCTTATTTTGCGGTCATTTTGTTTGAGTTCCTAGTCGTCGCTTGTCGCAGGAGTTTTGTTATTTGTGACGTGAATTTTGATAGCATTCCAATGGAGATGAACGGTTCACCAATGGAATAGCTATGTTGGTATTCTTCGTTGAGACCATGGACCAGGGATCAGCGCTCTTCAAACCTGCTATTTAAGTTAAGATTTAGAGAACAAGAAAACATGACAAAAAATTATAAGGAATGATCTTCCATGCTTGGAGCTAAATGAGGAGTTGTTATTTCTTAGAGTGTAATAGAAACAAAAATTCATGTGGTAAGCCCTACCTAATAGGATAAAAGCTTGGTTATTGTTATTGATGTTATTGTTGTTGTTGTTACAGTGTAAGAAGAATTAAATTCAGAAGAGAATTATAGTAGAGAAATAGAAAGCAGAGAAAAAAAGAAGAGTAGTGAAATAGAAGGAATAGAAGATAAAATTAGGTTTTTGTCATGTATATTGGTTTGTATACACAAGTCAATAACATGATGACACATGATTATTGTTTCTAAGGACAGATGAAAAACACTTCTTAAAATGAAAAGTTTTGTAGTTATTGCTTTGATTTTCTTTCATGGTATGTCATTCTATTATAGTAAATAATTATAATTTATCTGAAATTTCATTAAATACATAAAGTTGTGAAGATATAATGTACTCAAATACCATTAATATATACAACTTCAACATATAGATTGAGGTTATTACAAACCATTGATGGAGTACTTGATTGTCAGTCAAATACACACAATATATTGGTACATGTATATAATAGTAGAAGAAGAAAAGTAAAGGAACAAGTTAAGCATCATGCACATCTTTTTGATACAACTATATATTTTTGTACAAATAATTTGTAACTATCACTTGCATGCCCACACATTTTGTACACACCGCAACACATATAGGAACTTGCAACCGTATCATTTTCCTTCCCTTGAAAACACCCTTGTCCTTGCTCCTAAAACAATGTGGCAAGCTTTTGGCTTCACTAAACTGCAAAAGTTAGCATTGAATTCTCAAAATGGATTGTGAAGAAATGCAAACTTAAGAATTATCCATTCCAAAGTCGATAACTAACGGGATGAGAAAGGTTTTTTTTTAAATCGATCTTAATCTATATATTAACTAATAACTACTAAAGAGTACACAACACCTTATGAAGAGGGTGAACAATACAAGGTTGAGTCAGGAAGTAAAGGAGATTCCATTTAAAGGAGCACACCATGGTGTCTCTACTCCACCCTTCATCGGGGTTGGGAACTTCGATGAACACAAGGGATTACAATTCCCTGAATGGAGGGGGAAGTCCTAGGACTTGATCGAGAAAGAAGAAGAGATGACAATGATAGTGTCCCTATTAGTTGTCCTCTCTATTGCAATCCACAAAAATATTAAAATAAAATATAGAATAATAAATATGATGTGAAAAACCAAAAAATAAAGCATAGTGCTAAGCTTGTAGATCCCTCCTTAGCTAAGGATCTCACTACGCCACTTAAAGGTGATGACACTTACGTTCCAAAGCTCTTTGAGTTCTCTCTCCTAATGTTTTTTAGAGATGCACTATGGCCCTCTCCTATCTTTTTGCTTGCCTTGGACCTTTGGTGTTGAAGAGATGCCTTGGGTAGACACAGCTAGGTTCAAATAATCCAGTGGTTGATGCATGAAAAGGGTATAATTGGCTACTTGCTAAGCTTCTGTACGCTTAGAGTCCCCTGCTTTCTAGAAGGCAATACGCCATTTATCTTATTGAAATAGTTCAAAATTTGCTTCAGCATGTACTACAGTGCCATTACCAATCACAAAATGATCTAGCATGCACTACAGTATTCATTGTCATCATTTAGTTTTTTGTGTGATGAAAAATACATGCCTAAGAAAAGCAATTATACCATAAAAAACATAGTTGAATATAAGGATAATGGAATAGTAAATGGTACTTTGAAGAGCATCAAATGGCTGGAGGACAGGCGAAGCTCAAATGAGCTACTTATGATCATCAACGCACAACTTCTTAAATTTCCTCTTTTAAACCTAAAAGGAAACAAGCATAATATTCCTGAAGATCCAACTTGGTATATATCTCATCAAAACTATCTTGATATTCTTGTATAGATCCTTGCTGCCTCAACAACATCATATCGAACATGGAATCTTTAAATGCAGCACTACTGAAGCATTCCTTTACGGTCTCATTGTATTCCTCCCATTCCAGCCATATTGTTCTCTTTTTAATGACATTTTGATGCCATTCCAAGACCTTACCCTCCAATAATATGGATGCTAATTTTACTTGCATCTCTCTAGGACTGTGGTCTATTTCAAAAAATTGTTCATAGCAGAATAACCATCCCATAACACCTTTTCCAGAAAATCTAGAAGGATCAATCTTGGGAAGACAGGTTGGAAGCACATAAGGTTGTCACTAAATGTTGTTGGGGAGAAGGAAAAATACTTTCATGTATGTTAGTTTGTGGTGATCTATTACCCATAGTTGATAGTTTTTCTTTCGACAATTGAAATTTCTTTTGATAATTATCATAGGTCAACTTCATTGCCTCAATCATAGTCATAACTGCCTCCACTTGCTGATCTGATACCTCTTTAATCATCCCTGCAATTGTTCTGATTTCTCTTTGATCATGGATTGGGGGGTTTCTTCCAATTGCTTCATCTCTTGAGCCTTTGTTCTCGCTGCCATGATTTTTAGAATCCAGTGGCTCTGATTCTAATTGATAGTATCCTAATTCTAATTGAAAATTCAAGTTAAGAGTTATAGAGTAAGAAGAGTTAAATTCAAAAGAGAATACATCATATAAATATAGAAAAAGGAAAAGAGAAGAGCAATCAAATGTAAGGAAAAGATAGATGTAGACTCCATTAGCGAAAGAAGAGTAGAGAAACAATTTAACATCATACACATCCTTCTGAATACAAAAATATACTTTTGTACAAATAATTTGCAATTATTCGCTTGCACGCCTGCACTGCAGAACTACGGAAGTTGCAATCATATCAAATTCTTAAACAATATCCTTTGAGAAAATATTTTTCAATGAGGTTTAGCTTGTTCAACAACGATGTTGATAAAGAGTCAATTACTTCTTTTTACATCTAATTTGTTGGAGCTAGGAGATATGAAGTCTAGTCTCAACTCAGTAAAGTCATTTATGGAAGACGATTGGTGTAAATTGAAAATTGTGGAAGTTGAAAAGGTGAACTTTTCAACTTGCATTAGCCTTTCAAACGGGAGCAAGTCTACAAGAAGTTTTCTTTGTTAATGTTTTTGTCATGGTGTTCTTTTTGCTCCCTTTCTTTGCTTCATCTTGACTTTTGAAAACAACATGTAGGAGGCCTAAACACTTGCTAGAAGCTTTTAGGGATTTTATTGGAAATTTGATAGTCATTTTTGTTAATTTCTCCCTTATTGTGGTGTTTTGATATTTAGCAATTAATTTAAGTTATTTTATAACTAATGAGTTTGTTTAAGCTCTGCTAATCTCAGGAAATATAAATTATTGTCAAGTTGGAATATGTATTCATATCAAGCTTAGACCTGATTGACATGTATCAAGATACTAGAGCTTGCACTTCTTGTTAATATTCTTTTTTTGTAAATCTTCGTAATTCTCTATTGTTGATTTGATTCTTGTTATGTGAGAATTAGATGAAAGAAATGTTGAGCACACACTTCATTAAAACTGGGTTTTCATTGTCTTTAATTGACCACTTGATCGATCATATTTGTTTGATCCATCAAAGTCAGTGAATTGTTATGGTTTGATCGTTCAAAAGTAAAAGATAACTTCAGGTTGTGAAGCTTGTTTGTTCGATCAGTTAATCGATCAAATTGTGATTGATCGATTAAAGAAAGAGACCCTTTTGGCTTGATTGATCTAAGCTTTATTGCTAGCTGGGATTGCTACAAGTGTTGATTAATCAGCTGATCGATCAAACTTGGCCAAAAATTAGCCGACTCAAACAGCTAACGACTTGATCGATCAAAGTTCGTTAGCCTCCAGCTGTACTAAGCTTCCCCTATTTAAGAGAGTTGGCTGCTAGTTGGCTTCTTCTTGGGATTTTGTTAATTAAAGAGCTCCCAACTAACTCACCTACCTCTTATAACTCTCAAAAAATCAAAGTGCAAACTAAGAGGTGATCAAGCAAGGATTCAAAGGCTTTTGTTCTCAAGCTCCCATCTCTTACTTCTTCTCACATTTAAGTCTAATTTTTGAAGGGAAGAGTGAACTAATTTTTTCTCTTATATTTTTGCTTATTTCTTTTTAGATTCTTCTTCTCTTGGCGCATATTCTAAACTCTTGTAAAGAAGAGAGAAATTTTGAAATAGATTGATAGTTTAGGTCTTGTTTTTCACTTGTGTGTTAGCAAAGCCGTAGGGGCTGAAAATTAATATCTTATACGGGATTCTTCGCCTTAGAACAAACGAGTATTTGATATATAGTTAAATTGTTAGTCTGGTTGTCGTGGACTAGGCTCAAGGGTGAGCTGAACCATGTTAGATTTTTGGCGTGTTATTACTATTGTGTTATTATTGTTCTTGGGCTAACACATATAATTAAGTAAATTAAATTGATTAAATTTTTAATTAGTGGTCTATTCACCCTCACTAGTCCCATACTGATCCTACAGTTTTCTTTTGTCTCCTCTATATAAAGAGGGGAAGTTAGGTTTTTTTAGTATGCATATTTGTATGAGCTTCTCTGTGTATGCTTTTGCAATGAGTGAGTTTCTCTATGTGTAGGGCCTTAAGTGTGGGAGGAGGGCTCTTCTTATTCTTCATCATCATTTCATTGAACACTTTTTGTAATCTTCATTTATTTAGTGAATCTTCTTCCCGTACTCTCCATGGTTTTTCTTAGAAGGGTTTCTATGTAAATATTTGGTGTTCATTATCTTTTCTTTTTCTTGTCGTTTAAAGTATTACTCCTGCAATCTTGTTGTGTTTGTTTCTATTTAATTCTTTGGTTTTATCGAAGTATTGTTTAGCTCAATTTCTATTGCTATGCAACTCCAACAATTTCGACATATTTGATTTTTTCTTCTTCGTTATTGAGCCATTAGGGTATAGTTTTGCTAACATTTATTTTATTTTTGTTGTTGCTCCTTCACTTTTCTTGGAGTGCCTTAATCATAGACTCATCACATATGGTAGTGTTAGCTAAGCTTCAATATCATAGTTGAGTATCTATAGCATTGGTTTCGGTACCTTTCTATGATTCTTAAGGTATTGCTAATAGGCTAAATTCAAACTTTGGGCATTTTCCCTTTTACTTGAAATCTCATTCTTCTAATGCTGGATTTTATTTTTATTAGTCCTTATTTGTTTTAGTTTGGCTCTTCAGTCGTCTTTTTGCTCACTATCTTTGATTCAATTGTCCTGTTACTTGTGATTAGAATGTCTCTGTTAACAATGCTCCTGCTCTTTGTATTTTTCATTTTTGTTTTGCTTCAGTGGTTTTGAGCAGGTGTTCATTTTTTAAAAATTGAATTTATTAAAATGGATGGATAGTAATTTATGAAGCACTGATACTTCGTGGAGCGTGACGTATCCGTATCGAATACCGATACTCCACCGATACGTATCCGATACGCCACGTGGCGTATCAATTTTTATTTTTAATTTTTAAAAATCCGATACTCGCCCGATACTTGCCCGATACTTGTCCGATACTTCTAATTAAAGAAAAAAATATTAAAACAGTTGGTTTGGCCTACACGATAAAAAATAAAAAAATATATTATACATAAAACATAACTCACGCATAGACTCAAATAATAAGATTGAGAGATATACTGAACTCACACAATTGGGATTGCAAAATGCTTAATGCACGCTAGTGTTTTGGCAATAGAAAAAGAATTTGGTATTCGCAAGCAAGTGTATTATCTAATTTTTCTATGTCAACTATACTATCTTTCCTTTTGTTAGACACCGATCATTTTTTTTTTACTTTAATCAAACTCATATTATGAAAATGATAGAACTTTGGTCTTTTTTATTTTGTTTGTTTATTTAGTTAAGACTCAGAGAGAGGATAGCATATATCTACTTTAACTAGATTAGTATATATGAGTTTATGTCATATTATCTATGTTATTTTCAATTATATGTCGTTTGCATCGAGCTAATTAATTTAGGTTGGATTTAAATTAAAACTGAAACTAATTTACTGATGTATATTTAAACTCTCATCTCATTTAGATAATCTGTGATAGGTTGAAAGTAATTAAATAAATTTTAAAATATTATTTTAATTTAAACTTTTTTAAACTCAATAGTTGTTGTAGGATATTTTTATTTTTTGTATTTCAATTGTCTATAATATTTTTTAGTGATATTAATAATGTTTAAAAAATATAATTAATTTGAAAAAAATGTAAAAAATATTTTTGAAAATTATAACAATAAAATGTATAAATTATTATAATTTACTATAGATTTATATCTTAAATATGAGAATATAACATATTATACATAAATATAACAGTCGTATCCTGACGTATCCGTATCTTATTTTTTTTAAGTTTGGCGTATCGTCGTATCCGTATCGTATCGTATCCGTATCGTCGTATCGTACTTGTGCTTCATAGATAGTAATCATCTCACAGTACTTAATGATATCAATTTTATTTTTGAAGAATAGTGATAATGATATCAATTTTAGTTTAACAGTGGATGAACAAGAACTTGAAGTGTACTTCAAGTAGCTGGGAGATGGATTTATTTTGAAAGGAAAATAAAGCAACAATGGTAGGCCAAAAGCAATTTAGTAGAAACTATTGAAATTTTTTTTGCCCAATCTAGATTGCAATACTGCATGCATCACTAAATAGGAATTATTGGTGTAGGAGGATGCATGAAGCCAACTCTAAATTGTTTAATTAGGCTATTGATGATGATTTGCATAAGATGTTAGTATGATGCTACATAGCTATAGTCTATAATCTTAATTGAGAAAACAATGGTTAATTATCTTCATATTTCTCAGGGGTTCTTCCCATCTCTGACTAAGATTGTTGGTACACTTGGGCCAAAATCACGTTCTGTTGAAGTGATTGAGGCATGCCTTTCAGCTGGAATGTCAGGTTTGTTTAGTGCTTGCTTTGATATCCTAAGAAAATTTGAACTCACACTCATTTTGCTTTGTGGTTTTGCAGTGGCACGCTTTGATTTTTCTTGGTTGAATACTGATTACCATCAGGAAACATTGGAGAATTTGAAGATGGCCTCAAAGAATGTTAATAAGCTATGTGCAGTAAGTTCGTGTTGCTAGGTCTTCCACAGTAGTTATTAACAATTCAGAGCTAGTTGTACGAGTTATTTGCTTGGAAGATAACATTATAATTAGATATGCTGTTTAGCTCAATGTGGGGTAGTTTTTTTATGTTGATGGTGTTTCTATCTACTAATATCAGTTAATTGATGCTACATAAGTTCAGTTGTTTGGAGCCTACTGCCCAGAATTGTGAGATTCAATTACTTTGAGTCTGAAGTTACAGGTTATCTGTAAGTTAGGAAGCTTGGCCTATGGACAATATTTGTTCGGCTTGGAAGAAAATTTGATTTGAAAGATTATTTGTTTTTAAACCGTTTTTTGTACTATAACTTCCATCCTAACCAATGGCCATACATTTTTAAACTTTATCTTTTGTACTGTACTCTTCATCCCTATGGAATATAGCTTAGAAGAGTAAAAGATTTTTTTTTTTGTTAAATAACTCATTATCTATTCCATACAGATGAAGTGGTCAAACATTTTTTGTACCCTCCATCAAGTTTAATAGGTGCTGGAAAATGATAAAATTTAGATGCCTGAACTTTTCTCTACTGTTATTGACACTGAAATGCTAGTTTTCATGTGAGATATAAAATGAGTAATTTTTCAGGTTATGTTGGACACCGTCGGCCCTGAACTTCAAGTTCGTAATACTACTGGAAATCCGATTGAATTAAAAGTTGATGCTCATGTTTCATTAACTCCTGACCTATCTAAAGTTCCATCTGCGAAGATTTTGCCTATTAACTTTGCTGATCTGGCCAAGGTGAGCTCTTGTCCTTTGTGTTTCCGTGTTGATATGTGATATGTCTATTTGTGCTAGTAAGGATGCTTCTGATGATGTTTTAGTGCTTGGCTTTATTTGCAGTCACACATTGTAATGTAACAGCCACCTCATAAATGCAATTTTTGCATCTATATTTTTATGTTGCTTTAGTTGACCTTTAAGAAATAATGTCGTGTTATCCTTTCATTGACCGACTACTGAATTGATATTATAAGCAGTTTTTCTGCAACTATGTTTACTTCATGATTGTGTTCACTGTTACCACAATAGGCGGTGAAGAAGGGTGACACAATTTTCATTGGACAATATCTTTTCACAGGAAGTGAGACGACGTCTGTGTGGCTTGAGGTATAGATAGGTTGTTCTGTCTTTGTTTTTTGACAATAGCTTACTAATACTACTACTATTATTATTATTATTATTGTTATTATTATTATTGTACTTCTTTATTTGCAGGTGTTGGAGACTACTGGTCAAGATGTAACTTGTCTTGTTAAGAACAGCGCCACACTTGCAGGCTTCATTTTCACCATGCATGTCTCACAAGCCAAGATTGACTTGCCAACTCTAACTAGTTATGATAAGCAGGTGATATTTTACATCTAGTCCTATATCTTTGATTCTAATGCCTTGCAATAGACAATCATAACATCCCAATTGTAGGCGTAAAATATGAACCTTAGCTAGAAATAATCGGATGTATTTTCATCGACTTGGCATTTGTTGATTTAGAATACAGTTTGCTATTTTTCATGGTTTCTCAATTGTGGACGTAAAGTCTGGTCTATGTAGAACACTAGTATGTTGTTTATCTAAGATAAGGGATTTAATGAAAGCACCATTGTTCAATCCTGAAATGAAGGAGAGCATGGAGCTCCTATCATCGACATCCTCGATATCTGCATTTAGATTTGAGAACTGGTTGATGTATTCTCCGAGGTTCTCCTTCTTACCTTGTTGTATTAGGTTTAGAGTAAAGACAGTGGAATGTGACTTCTTTGAAGCAGCAAACATTGCCAAAAATTCATGGTAGATGTGCGAAGTTGTGGTTGGTACTAGGGGTAAGTTTGTTTTGGAATTGTTTCTTGAAATAAACATCGAAACCTTGAAGTTGACGCGTAGAAGTGCATTAATGATTTCCATAAGAAACACACTTGTTTCTGCTCCCAATGAAGTTGAAAAAATAAGATGAGAAACGGGGTGAGACTTGACCTCTCCCTCTAAAGAAGAGTTGGCCCCATTTGTTGTCTTGTAGGAGGAATTTCAACCACTATTGTTTGTATGGTGGTAGATAGTGAAGCCATGGTTGTTTCTGGCTGTGGCAGTCGAAGCGTAGTATTGCCGAGCTTGAAGTGCCATCAGAGAGTAGGCACCACTTTTATCTCATGCATGAAAGTGATAAATATCTGAACCATCATGTTTAGGGATGATTATTTGCTCCAATCGTTCATCTTCCATTGGGGAGAACATCCTGGTGCTTGCACAAGAATAAGTGAGTGGCAATGATTGATCTGTTGGTAGAGCTCTAATAATTCCTATTGGTAATGATGGTTCTATCTCCTGGTGGAATTCTAAGATGAAGGTCTGTTGGAAGGTTTGTTTGCCATGGAGAGGCTAGCACGATGATCCTGCATAGGGGAATCAAATTGCTGACGCTAAAATTTGGGAACAATCATTAGGGGATATCATTCTTCTATATGGGAACAAAGAAAAATAAAGAGAAGGGACAACAGTTTTATGTGGAAAATGCAATTGGGAAATATCACAACACCAGGTTGCTCGGCAGCTTGAAGAGAGCACTATGAGTAAAGTAGTTGTGAGTACAAGAATTTGAACCTGAGTTTTAAATTATAAAACACTAAATTCGGCCTCCAGAATAGTGTGATTCACAAGTATTTATACCATCCTTTTTTGTAGATAAACAATAATTAAAATTTATAAGCTAATTTTATGTATTGAATGCTAGAAACTGTTATCAAAATTTTTTGTAATCGGTGGCCATTTGAGTATCAAAAAAATCCTTGTCACTAAAGTTTGCTAGTATATTTTACTTGTTGAAGGTCTTTATTGGTTTAAAAAGTAGAGATTGGTCGAAAGATTTACGTATCTTTGATGAGAACAGCCTTAACAAAGAAACCCCTTAGCCGAGGTACTATGTGTGAGTTTTTTGTCTTGCTACACATGTAGTGTGATTGGCTTTAGTCAAAAAATTTGGTTATTCAAAAACTTAGTTGGTCGAAAACTTGGTTGATCAAAGCGAACCGGTGCTTGTCAAAAGATGGTTTTGTGGAATTGCCATGATACATGTGATTTTTTTCGAGATAAATTTCTTATATTATCAAATCTTTATGCTAAAAGTTCCTTTGTATGTTATATCATCTTTAGGTTATCTCTACTTGGGGTTCATTGAACAATGTTGACCTCATATCTCTTTCCTACACTCGCCATGCAGAAGACGTTAAGGAGGTTAGTTTAAGTCTTTGCCTAATGTCCCTCAATATTAAGGTCTTATTCTCATCTATTTTCCTTACTACAATTTATTCAATGTACTGTATTAGTATTATAAGGTGATCATTCAGTGCTCTGATATTGAGATATTCTTTGTTATTATTTGCATGAGGTGTTCTTTTAGGAATATTTGTGATTCAGTCTTTGAGATAGTCTGTGAGGACAAATTCTTTTACTTCAGTTAGGTTTATTATCTAACTTGAAAATGATTTTTCCATTCCTGGTACATGCACCAAGATGCTCATAATATGACTCATGTGAATCAAGGCATTTGAGGAATAAACTAGAAAAAATCTTTTATTAAACTTTAAATTGGAGAAGCTAAAGAAACATGATGATTACTGCTTTCCGCATTTTGTTGAATTAGCTTGTCAATTTCAAAAAACTTGATGATTCTGCCTATAGGCTCAGGATAAACCTTGAATGAGTTACCAATATATTTCATTTTTTACATGTATGGTGAAATTTTTAGTAGGTATCCCATTATTCTCTACAATAGCTGGTCCGAGAAACTTAAACGTATGCTTAACTTGTTGTAGCAATTAAGAAGTTTGGCATGTCCAATGTGCTTCCCTTCTTCCATTGTAGTATGCTTAACTACTTGTGATCAATGACGATAATAATATAATGTTATAATTTAGGAATATGTCATATCGGACACTGTTGCAAAATCCAATCATGTATACATGTCCATCTAGGGTTTTTAAAGAAAGTTTAGATTCATAATGGGTCAAAGTCAATCGTGTAAGTTATGATTTAATATTTAATAGGTTAATTTGCTTGTATAACCCACAATTTTTGTGGAGTTACCTTTAACACTCACAATTATAGTTATTACCTAAAACATCACCTTGAACTTATCTTTACACATGTAATGCCATTTTAAACTATTTTGGTTGATTTTGAGATTGTCTTAATCAAAGCTCTTGTATGTCATATAATGTTGTTAGAACATGCTAGCAGGTATACCGCAGCATGCTGGCAAGTGACTACTAGGTGACTTTCAATGACTCATACCGGACTGTGGGGTCCTTCAAATGTAGTGGCATGTGAGTTTGATATTAGAATAGCATAGGATATTTCTTAAGATGAACAGGCAAGTGTAAGCCTTGGCACTCATCTTTGGGCTAAACCAACTATGCCATCCCCTGGTTATAACATAGGGCAAGTTTATAAAGATTTAGAAGTTGTGAATTGTATGCGAATAATATTTATAATATTGGGTAACTATGTTTTGGAGGCTATATGTCGGTTTATAACCTAATGCAACAGTACTCTTGGAACTAAATAAATGGTCATGATATTTGGGTCGTGATGAAAATTTGGTGAAATATGACTTTTCTATTTTGTTTCTATTACTTGTGTTACAGCAATAGTTGTTCATTGCAGCTTAGGGCTTTTCTTGATTCTCAAGATCTTCAAGAAACACAAATTTATGCCAAAGTTGAAAATGCAGAAGTGAGGTTCTTTGTTGAAATTTATTTGAACTTATGCTTTTGATTGTCACCCTTGTAATTATATCATACCACTTTATGGTTAAGCTGTTATTGTATATGAATATTAAATGAGGATCTGATATTTTGTTTAGTACTTTTTATATATATAGGGTCTGGAGAATTTTGATGAGATCTTAGAAGAAGCTGATGGAATTATATTATCAAGGGGAAATCTAGGAATAGATCTTCCTCCCGAGAAGGTATGAAATGCCTTAATTGTCGATAGAAAATATACCGGCTAATATCCTGTTGAGTACAAAATCTCTTTTTCTTATCAATAGCTTCAAATGAAAATGCAAAGTTTTTTTCTTTTTCTTTTGTGAAGCTTAGCTATTTACTTATTTATTTTTAAATGAATGTTGCAGGTGTTTTTATTCCAAAAATCTGCTGTTCGGAAATGTAATCTCGCAGGCAAACCTGCCATAATTACCAGAGTAGTAGATAGCATGATCGACAATTTACGGCCAACACGTGCTGAAGCAACTGATGTGGCAAATGCTGTGTTGGATGGTCTGCTACCTAATTATTGGTCATCAGCAGTCTTTATGAACTATGTGCTAATTAATTACTGTTGCCTTGTCCAACTGCAGGGACTGATGGTATCTTATTAGGTGCTGAAACACTTAGAGGTCTGTATCCTGTTGAGGCTATAAGGACAGTGGGTAGTATCTGTGCTGAAGTAAGAAATTATTCATATTTGCTGGATTTATTTTGAAATTAGATCGTTAGCATTACTTTTTATGTTTATTCTGTGCTAGCTTTCCACTAGATGGCTAATGTTTAACTCTTACGTAGGCTGAAAGTGTCTACAATCAGTCCATACAGTTCAAAACAATAGCCAAGCATGTTGGAGAGCCAATGGCATATGAAGAGTCAGTTGCATCATCCGCAGTAAAAACAATTAGCAGCTTCAGTCCAATGATTATTTAGTTCTTTGCAATTTGCCAAAATGATTTTTTATATATTTCTTTAGGTTCGAGCTGCAATAAAGGTGAAGGCTTCAATAATTATTGTGTTAACATCATCTGGCAAGGGTGCAAGGTGCCTGTCCTGTAACCATTTTGCTTTCTCAGTGAAAACTCAGCCATCATGGAAGCTCTAGTTAACTGATCTCTTGGTTATATGACAGACTCGTCGCAAAATATAGGCCTCCTATGCCTGTTTTTGCTGTTGTGGCTGCATCATCTCTAGAGACTACATCTGCATGTAACTTATCGGGAACTACACAGGTATGGAGACCTTGGTTAACTGAGGTATTTTTATTTCTTTTTATAATTTTATACAAGCCTTATAAATCATTTTCAAAATCATATTTACCCCGCAATTTTTTAATATATCAGACAAACACTCCAAAATTTTAATAATATTGTACTTGCCCCTCTTAAAGATTTGAATTTTTAATAGTTTTTAATTTAAATATAACTGACTAATTTTGATCAAATAATATAAAATCTAAATTATTTTAATATTAGGAGGTGCATTAAATGTAAAATAATGTTCCTTTTAATGTTAAAATATGTGATGATGTAAAATAAAGTTAATTTTTAATGTTAGATTTGTGTTGGATGTAAAATAAAGTTATTGAAATTTGTGTTGTATTTGAATTATTAATAAAATAATGATTTGATTATTTTTAGGCATGAACCAAATGAGCCCTTAGGGTTTAGGTTTTAGGAGTTTAAATTGTAGGTTTAGTATTTATGGTTTATAATTTTAGGGTTTAGGATTTAGATTTAAGGTTAAGAGTTTAGGGTTGGGTTATAGTTTAAAAATCCAAAATTCTTAACTAAGGGTCTACTATTTCATGGTTAATAGATTTGGGAGTTTGCTTGATATATTTAAGAATTTGGGGTATGAAATTACAAGGATTCATGTGGTCGGTATGAAGTTGTACCATTTTCTTCTTATTATTATTAAAGCTGATGGTTTTGTTTCTTATGCATTGACTTTTTAAATCTCTAATTGTGCAGGCTAGGCAACTTCTTGCAGTAAGGGGAATTTATCCCATTTTAGGGGATTCAAGTAAGGTAAGACGCTGTTCACGAGCACAGCTGTAGCAAGAAATGTTCTAAATGGATGAGTTCCATTTCTTAGTTGATATTCACCGATAGAGGAGTAAATATATAACTTTTATGTTAGTTATAAGTCATTATTGTCCAAGATCTCAGTAATCACCACCTATTCTGACTATGATTTTAAAACTTAAACTTTAAAACAAGAAATGAAAAATAGTGAAAATAAATGGTTGCCCATTATTGCTGACTTGCTGCTTATAATGTGGTCTTAAATTCTTTCTCTGCACTTTTATTTTATCTGGACTTAAATCTCGTATCTGGATTCTTGTTTTACTTGTAAGAGCTGCTTTATAAGAGGACTTAAATATTCTCTGGATAATTATGTTAGATGCACTTAAATCCTCTTTTTGAATTATTATTTTATTAATAAGATATGCTTTGCAAGAAAATATGCTTGAAATTATATACTACGTCTCACATTCTTGCTATATTATAATTCCTACCATTCACTAGATTATGATGTTATAAAATAAAAAATTTTAAGTTCTCAGATCTTGTTTTAATATGCATTATTTGCTTCTTGGTGCTTGTATATGTTTCTATCGATGAAGAGAATTGTGCAGTAAAAGGAATAAAATAGAATAATTTAAACCTGCTACATGGGTTCAAGTTCATTAATATGAATGCATTAATCAAATTTAGCAACAACATTGGTCTTCTTTCTTTCTTTTGCGTCTAAACCTTGGGATGCAAAACATTAAAATTATTTAGTGGAGTTTTTATGAAGTTTAGTTAGTGCCCTTCGAACAGTGAATTGATCATTTTGTTACTGGCAAATAATCACTTGATGAGCAATACATGGATTGTTGTTATGATTAGGGCAATTACGTACATAATAGAAGCACAAGAGGATTAATTTTATTAGACACTTAAATCATACTATTTTCATGTATAACATAAACAATTTCTGATCATAGAATAAGACTCTTAAGTTATCTTCTGTTAAAGATATTAGAAACTATTCTATTAAAAAAAAAAGATATTAGGACTGTTATGTTGTGTATGTGTACATTAAGGGAGCATATTGTTCAATGTTATTATGATGTTTATGTCATGTTATTTAGAGAAATTGATTGTTTAATTTGATGATATGTTATTTTCTCCTACCAAAGAGTTATCCCAAATGCATGATTAGTCTCTTTTGAAGTCTTCACGTTATTGAAGAAGAAAAGAAGAACTAGTTCCACGCTAGCCATCTATGACTCTTTGGGTTTTAGGTGAGGAAACAAAATTACTCTTTAAATTAGCTAATTTGCCTTAGCTTGCGTTAACCATGAAAGAGTATTCTCATGTTAAATTCTTTGAAATGTATTTCGCTTTGTCCCTTCAAGTTTTAAAAGATCCTAGAATGGGGTAGTGACGTTTTTGAGGCTTCTATTGAAGTGCCCTAGTTAGTGTTTCTACTACTCGAAATTGTCTTGTTACTTTCATTGTCTCCTTTAGTACTTGGGCTAAGTTACGAAAAATTATAAGATTGTCATTCTAAAATCACATATACATTCAATGAAGGAAGGTGCAGTTGAATTGATTTTTCATTATTATTTTTAATATAATAAATTAAACTATACAAATAATAAGTTAGAGATAACATAGGCATCTACATATTTTTGAAATTTAGTTTTAGGCCTTTGGTCTATATTACATTAAAATCAAGTATCAAGTACAAAAGGGCTATCATTTATGTGGATAATATAAAACTCTGTTGAGAAGGATATTCTCAAAACAAGCAAAAGAAGTTGTGTTATCAATGGCCTTGTTGTCGGATCTTTATACATGTGTAATTCTATGATATTTGAAAGAACACTATACTTGTAAAAATTGAAAATAGGCATCTCGTGGATCACGCCCTCTAGCTGCTCTAAGAATGTTTGCTATAATGATAAAGGAATGGCTTTTAGGCCAAAGTCCATATACTCTATCTACCCATTGATTTCAAATAATACGATAGCTATATAGCATTGAACTGAACGCTCCCTAAGTCAAACACCCATGTTTTGTGCGAATTCAATTGCTCTTGTCATTATTATAAAGTGAAATGCTTATGATGATACACCAATATGCGAAATGTGAAGAATCCATTCTAATAATACAAAGAAATTTAAATTCAGAACACAATATTCTTACATTTTTAGTGTAAGTTAATGGTTTTATTTTTGTGGTAAAATTCTTGTGTTATGTATGCAAATATTGAAATATTGGTGTAATTTTACTTGTCTTCCTTCGCACTTGTAGGATAATACCAATTTACACCAAGAGTACTACTTGAAACGGGCAATCGACTTCGGCACTTCGGTTGGCATGATTAAGCCATATGATCGTGCAGTGGTATTCCAGAAGATTGGAGATTCTTCTGTTGTAAAGATCATTGAATGCAATGATTACTGATCGAAAGGTACAGTGGCTGATAGCTATTTAGTTGTGCTTATTCTGATTCAATTTTGACCTTTTCTTTGTCATCTTTTTCTTCTTTTTTCCAGCTGATCATCTGCATAGCTCTGCTTTCGCTATTTTGAACCGATTTACAGTCACACGTAGTGATTTTCTTCTGTTTCTGGTGGATAAACCCAGATTTTGGCCAATCTAATAACTCCGATTGCATCTGCTGATCGAGTGAGTTCTCAGTTATGAGATGAAGTTTTCATTGATTACATTTTATGACCGTGTATTATTTATGTTTTGTTCTAAAATCTTCTTGACTGGTAGGCTGCAGGCTAGGGGTGTGCAAACTATGGTTTAAACCGAAAAACCGAACCGAACCATTTAAATTTAACGGTTTGGTTTGGTTTAGAATCTAGCGGTTTGGTGATGGTTTGATATTTTGAATATTTTGGTTAATTGGTTTGGGTTCGGTTTCACATGTTTGGAAACCAAACCGACCGAATTAATCGAATAACCCACGCATTTATATTGGGCCGGTTCAGTTGGCAATTTGCCGATTTGGGTTCGCTCATAGATGAGTTCGCGAGAAAGAAGGCTGATTTGACCGACCGAGAAGTTTCAGATTATTTAGGGTTGCGCGGCTTGCGTTGTAGATCAAAGGGTTGCAGACCAAAAATATGGTTTTAACCAAACCAAACCAAACCAAACTAATATTTATTTGATTGGTTTGGTTTGGTTTATAATATAATTTGGTTGGTTTGATTTCAT
>KZ451885.1:4618871-4633932 GCA_002786265.1 Apostasia shenzhenica | reverse complement strand
GTAATTTTTATATTTTTTAATAATAAAAAACTAAAATAGGGACCCAGATGATATTTTTTGAAAACTTAGGGACCCAGATGATAGAATTTTAAAAACGTGGACCTGTGTGATAATAACCCTTAAACTCAGGGACCTGGGTGAAATTTGCCCTATTAATTATGCTGATTTGTGATCTGTGACAGAATTTTGGTCTTTTGGAAGCTACGACTTCGGATATTTTGGCATCGTTCTCATGCTATTTTCGAGGCTTTATTCTATTCCATTTACTTGCCAATTTGTAATTGAAATAATGGTACCTACTCATGGCATAATTTTCTTCGATGAGTATATTTGGTATTTTGAATCTGTACATTTTATATATTCTTTATGTGGATTGAATTATTTTTAGGGCAAATTTCACCCCGGTCCCTGAGTTTAAGGGTTATATCACACAGGTCCACATTTTTTAAATTATATTATCGGGGTCCTTAGGTTTTCAAAAATTATTATCTGTGTTCTTTTTTAATTTTTTATTATTAAAAAATATAAAAATTACCATTATACTCTTACCCGCTCTCTCTCCACCAGATCCGATAATCGCGCAGCCTCGCGCCACCTCCGGCGGCCTTGCTTGGCCGCACAACACCGCCGGCGGCCTCGCGCGGCAGCACGACACTGTCGGTGGCCTTGCGTGGCAGCACGACACTGTCGGTGGCTGCGCTGGGCCGCCAGGCAAGCCGCGCGATCGGCGAGGCAGCCGGGCGTGTGCGGCCGCAGGCGGCCGGTGTCATGCGGCCGCGCGAGGCGGCCGGTGTCATGCGGCCGCGCGAGGCCGCCGGAGGTGGCGCGAGGCGGCGCGGTGATGGCGCGGTTGTCGTATCTAGTGGAGAGAGGGAGGGTAAGAGTATAATGGTAATTTTTATTTTTTTAATAATAAAAAAATAGAAAAAAGACCTAAATGATATTTTTTGAAAATCTAGGAACCCTGATGATATTATTTTAAAAACGTGGACACAGTATGTGATAATAACTCTTAAACTCAAAAATCTGGGTGAAATTTGCCCTTATTTATATTATAGCAGATCTACTTCAGGTCATTTCATTAGAACTTTTATTAAACTTTATATATATATATATATACACATGTGATATTCTTGCCTTTAAAGTAACCACTTAGTTCTGTCTGTTTTACTATTAAAAATTTATTTGGTTTAATTTTAATCAGTCATATTACATCACATAAAATTTAATATTAAAAATTAATTTTATTTTATATTTTATATATAATTAAAATAATGATTAATTTATATCATTTTTTTTTACATATTTTAATATAATAATTAACTTTATGTTATATATTTTATATATTTTGATATAATTAATTTTATTTTACATTATTTATAATTTTTAATAAAAAAATATTTTTATTTAAGTTTAATTTTATAAACAAATAGGCTTTTTTTCTTACCTTTCTGCTTGATATTCTCAGAGCTTCAGGAGAAGAATTGATAGGGTGCCATGCCTTTGCTGTAAAATAATGAGTTGTATCAATTGCATTAAAGTCCTTCCTGAGAGACCTTTCTGTTTAATATTCTCAGAGCTTAAGGAGAATAAATTTGCTCAGGATTCGGTGGGATGTTTTAGTTGTAAAATAATAAATTATTTAAATTACATTAAGGCCCTTCTTGTGAGACCTAAAAATTTGAAGGCACTTGTGATCCTGTTTATTTATTTATATTTGTGTTTCTATTATGTTCTTATTCTGAAATATTATGAATGTTTCATTCACTAATCTGATTAATTTGAATTTCTCAAATTTAGGGAGAATTTGGAATGGGGTATATTACAATAATCATTGAAACACTAAATAATTTTCTTAGCATTTTCATGTGTATATAGAATGAAATATTCACGTTAAAAAATTAAATAAAAATAAGGATAAATTACATTTAAGTCTCTAAATTTAATACTTAATAATGTGCAGATTTAGGTTTTTAAAATTATAACATCTGGTCCCTGAGTTTTAAAAAATTATCAAATGGACTATTTTTTTTATTAAATTTTTTTAAAATTACCATTTTATCTCTTGCCTGGGCTATTTTTTTTATTAAAATTTTTTAAAATTACCATTTTATCTCTTGCCGCGCGGGATCGGGAGGAAAGAGAGAGGGGCATTGGGTAAAATGATAATTTTAAAAAATTTTAATAATAAAAAAATAAAAAAGATCAAAATTCACCTTACATTGGAAGGAAAAGTTCATTTTTTATTATTTAAATACTTCAATATTTTATAACTCTACAAGACTACATTTTAGTATGCTTTTTAACTGCTGGTGGCACAAAAAATCATTTGTTCTTGTAAATAACTCTAATATTCCAATTTGAAATTATGCAAAAAGGCCGTTGCTTTGTTTATTAAGAAAAATGATTTATATCATATTTTATTTTATATAAATTTTAACATTAAAACACCACTATATTTTACGTCTTAAATAATATTTTTAATACGTTAGTTAATTTTATTTTACATTTTAAATAATATTTTTATATGATTAATTTTATTTTACATAACAGGCACATATCAAAAAAACACTAAAAAAAAGTAAAACATTGTCTTTTTGAAGCTTTATTCTATGATTTAAATTTATTAAATGCTAGACTTTAATAATTACAATAAAATCTAAATTTAGCTTTAAATTTGGCTATAATCAATAGTTAATGGGTGTAGCATAATTTAATTTCAAATTATTTGAGCTTTTTTTCCGTTTAGTTCTATATAAATACTGAAAGCATAAAAAAAAATTAAAGAAAGCATAATCAAAATGGGGCTATAGGTAATAAACTTTGAGAACTCATTTCATCGGAAAATTGTTTCCGGATAAGAGAAAATTATTAGTTTATAAATTTGATGAAAGATAAAATTGTTTCCGGGCAAAACCATGATGCTAGTGTTGGAAAACTCCGCAGTTAAGTCTGCTAGCACTGTGATGGGTGACTTCCTGAGAAGTACTCAAGCAATGAGATCACGGGATGTTACATCTAATCTAGTGGTAAGAGGGTTTGCTTGGAACCAGGGAGTTTTGAATTTGAATTCATATTATTATAATTCTCCAAAAGCAGCCATTTTGAGATGAGCAACAATGGGGAGAAAATTTACGTTGTAGAAAACAGATTGTGCCGTCTAAGAATCCTCCAATATCCAAGATTTGAGAGCAGAACAGAGAGGTGTGGCGGCGTAGCGGAGGAGCTTGTGGTACGACGCCAGAAGCTCCCTCTTCACCCTCACCGCCGCTGCGCCGCTCGACCTCTCGACGCCCCTCATCACTTCCCACGCCGACCCTCCGGTGCGTACGCTACAACGTTACCCTGCATGCGAGCTCTCCGCAGCTTACGTTGAAGAA
Source organism: Apostasia shenzhenica (assembly GCA_002786265.1). Classification (NCBI taxonomy): domain Eukaryota; kingdom Viridiplantae; phylum Streptophyta; class Magnoliopsida; order Asparagales; family Orchidaceae; genus Apostasia; species Apostasia shenzhenica. The sequence continues at coordinate 4,630,552 of KZ451885.1, read as the reverse complement.
AGACTGATGCCTGGAAGATCTAGGATCGGTAATGGACTGGGCCAAGAGTAGCGGAGCGCACGCCGGGGAGATTATAACCGGCAAGGGGAGCTGCAGCGGGTTTCTAGGGTTTATTGTCGCCGAATTCGAGGTTGAGGAGGAGGGAATCGTGCGGCTGCCAGCAAAGTTCGCAAGACAATGAGGAATCCAACGACACTTTATGATCCGATCCGTTAACTCGACCCGAACTCGATTCGCAAATTTTAGGTATAGGTCATAAATTTTGACCTATTTATTAAACAGATCGGGTTCGGGTTGGGCATAATCGGGTTGAGTAGGGTTCGGATTGAGCATTTATCAAAAAATACTCTATAAACAGGTTAGGTCGACTCGCCAACACGACTCATTTATTAATCGGGTCAGGTTCGGGTCATGGATTTTGACCCATTTAATAAATGGGTCGGGTTTGAGTTGAGGCTATTCGGGCTAGTCGGATTCAGGTTCAACCTGAACCCGACCTGCCAACTCATTTTGCCACCCCTGGTTAACGCAAAGTAAGTCGTGAGTCAGCACAACTTACACATGAGGCAGATATCATCGGCCAGCACGACTTACCCAATGCAGGATAGGGGTAAGTCATAAAAAAATTATTACGTCCGGATGGAACATTAGAGGCCACCACGTGTGCAATACAGTCTAGGTACATGTGGTGGCCTCTGATTGGGCGTCCGGATGGTGCTCCATCAATAATTTTTCGTAAGTCATGGGTCTACACGGCTTACACACGAAGTGACTTATACCCAATGCGGGGTAAGTCGTGGGCCTACATACACACGAAGCGGGTAAGTCGCGATGCCCACAACTCACAGTACTCATGACTTACATGCTCGGCTAACGTACGCTCGCATGACTTACACGTGCGATTAACTCGTACGCCGGCAACGTAGCAAATTTTCTGTCATCTTCTTTTCTCCACCCTTTTTTTAAGTCTATAGAAGTTCGTTCACCCCATTTGGCTCAAGTTGTAACCACTAATAACTTCTATTTGAAGCAGCAAGAATACCGCGAGCGTCCATTGGGCCGGCGAAGGAGATTAGGTCTCCATGAGCTTTTGCATAATATGGATTGAGGCCTGACTTTGTTTAAGCACTGCAAAGGAGGCGAACCGACGAAGGATGCTGGATTTGCCGAGCTTGCAGGTTGCGAAACGTCTGCAGGAAGTCATTAGCTAACCTTTGTAGGAAAATTTTGATTTTATTTGGTGCGCGCAGCTTCCATAATTTTCTTCCAGAAAACATCCCAGTTTTAAAATATAAAATCATAAGTTGATCTCATGTGTTATGTTGTGTGTAGTTTATACAAACACACATGTGCAGGTGATGTGATGCCCGTGATCGCTGAGTGATATGCCAAGAGAATGAAATTATTAAGGTAAAGTGCGGCTCCTGGCAAGCTTTTATTTTGAATAATGAGTAATATGAGGGGCACAAGAATGAATTGTCCTACATCGAAAAGGGAAGAAAATCTTGAGTTATATAAGTAAATAATATAATCTCAAATAGTGGAAACGTCTTTTGGGGAAAAATCATAAGGCTAATGAAGGAAAATTCTATAGTTAAGCATGCTTGGGCTAGAGTAGTGCTACTGGGATGGGTGACCTTCTGGGAATTTTTCAAGTCATACAGTTCATTAAAATTTAAGCGGATAACACCTGTAATCATGGGATGTTACAAATGGTATTAGAGCTGACTTTTCGCAATACGATGTGATTCAAGGACGAACCAAGTGGAAGTTAGTGAGCCTGTGATACCCGTGGCCAAAGAAGGCAAAACTATGAGGCTAATGACAAGAAATTTTGTAATTAAACGTGCTTCGGCTAGTGTAGTACTGGGATATGTGACATCCTGGGAAGTACTCAAGTAATATAGTTCCTTAAAGGTAAAATGAACAATATCTCTATATTGAAATTATGGGATATTACAAGTGATTTATGTGATCTTACCTGATTAATGGGCTTTTTTGGGAATTGGTTCATTACATTAGGGAAATTGCTTATAGTTTTTTTTTTTATTACTTTGGTTCACAAAATTTAAATCTTTGTATGTAGATTGCTAACTTTCTAACTGCCACTATAGTTTAGTTCACCTTTTCTCATAGTATATTATATGGTTTGTCTAATTTATGTGATGACATAAAAAAATTTTAAGCTCTACAAAATTACTTACATATTTTTTTATTATATATATTTTTTCGAATGCATGAGTTAAATGAGGATTTAAATTTTCATTAAAATTAATGTGAGAAATGAAAAGTGAATTAAATAGTAATGAGTCATGAAATTTTATAACAATTCAAATTTTAGGGACCATTGTGCACAGTCTAATAAGCAATTTAACTTCTGAATTACAATATAATTATATAGTACCATTATAGATATATGAATTGTCTATTTATTTTTATGTCAATATATATATCTTAATATAATGTTAAGTGAGATTTATGTCGTTTGATTTTTATGATTTAATAATATACTATATAAAGTATTAACATAATTTGATTTCTCTGATTTAGCAAGAATGCTTAAATTGAAGATATTACAAAATCATCCTTTTATTTTAAAATTGAAATTAAGTTATGTTTTTTTTAAAATATATATATTTGGATTGGAACAAGTTGTGGTAGATTAAAGCCTAAAACATAAAGCCCTACATGATACTATTTCTTTTCATGGGTTTAAGGCTTGAGTTGCATCTTGTTGTGCTAGTATTATTAAAAAATTTAAAATATCAAAAAAATGTTATTAAAAAATTGTTAACTTTAGTGATTAATTAAAAATTAGATAAGAGTTTTAGTTCAATCTAAAAAATTGAATTGGAACTTCATCTTTTGACAAGCCTAAAACAAAATATTTTAGACTTGTTTGATTATAAAGTTTAATTTAATAAAATTAAAATTAAAATTGAATGAAGATATTTTTTTATTAAAAATTATAAATACTATGAAATAAAATTAGTTATTATACTGAGATGTGTGAAGAATGTGGTATAAGTTAGTTATTATTTTAATAAATATGTAGTATATAAAATAAAATTAATTTTTTATTTTAAATTTTATATATGATATAAAATATAATTTATTTTTAATATTAAATTTTATGTGTGTTAAAATTAATAAAATTAATTTTAAATTAGCTAAATAAATATGGCCACAATATGTATTTTAAACGCGGTTCATTAACATCAATGATCTCTGCCCTTTTTCACCCCCAAAAGAAAAAAACATTATCTCTGCATTTTGTCAGAAGCATTTACAAAAAATTAGTATTACATTAGCTATATATTGGATTAAAAATAAAATAAATTTTTTATTTTAAAATTTAAGTTATAAAATAAAATCACTTTTCACGTTCAAACTTAAATAAAATTTAAACTATTATTCATTTTTAATATTAATATTTATAAATAATATTAATTTTACTCAAATAAAACTTAATTTAAACCTTGCAGACAAACAAGGCATTAATAATTTGCACAACAGCATGCAAAATCTTAAACTGTTAACCGTCTTGTTTGTTTCTAGCCCAAAAAAAAAACACTTTTGCCTAAAAAAAAATAAAAACATTGTATTCTTCAAATTTTAATATAATTTTTTTTATTATTTCATATCTTATAAAATTTCTTGTCATGTATTATATATGAATTTTATTTTACAAATATTATCATCAAAATATTTTTATTTTCTATGACACATTTTAAAACGTAATCGAACACCTTCATAACGATACATCATGGAAGATCCACTGTACTGTCATCTACAATTTGAATGCCTTCAGCCCACCATCATTAATACAAATAAAATATTCTCAAAACTGTAGAGATAAGAATTTGGTAACAGATACAACAACAACAACAACAACCAAGCCTTAATCCCACTAGGTGGGGTCGGCTACATGAATCTTTTGTTTCCATTACGCTCTATCAGTTACCAAATTCTTATCTAAGTTTAAGTAACTAAGATCACTCCTTATAGTTTCTTGCCATGTCTTCTTTGGTCTCCCTCTTCCTCTTTGTACATGGGCAAAATCCAATAACTCAATTTTTCTAACTGGAGCTTCAATTGGCCTACGATTTAGATGTCCAAACCATCGAAGCCGACTTTTTCTAAGTTTATCCTTAATTGGTGCAACACCAACTTTCTTTTGGATATACTCATTTTTCATTCTATCCTTTCGTGTATATCCACACATCTATCTTAACATTCTCAGAATTTGGTAACAGATAAAGAAAATGAAATCATATAAGGGGTATGTATGTAATTATCTCTAATTTGAAACCAATTAAAAAGGTAACCAAGCCCAACCAATCACCTCCATTTAGGTGGGACTTCCATCAACAATGTTCTGAGCCCATGGGCCTCAGTAGTCACACACTCCCTATCAAAGAGAGCAGACACAACAGCAACACCTTTCAGATTGGGCACACCAAGTTCCATCACTGACTGCACATTTCCTGCTCCAATACCACCAACTGCAACCACAGGAAGCTTTGAAGCACAACAAACAGCTTTAAGTCCCTCCAGACCAATGGTTACATTGTTCTTCTTTGTATCAGTTGAGAAAACTCCTCCGCAGCCGATGTAATTGGCACCGTCAGCCCAAGCTCTTTCTGCATGCGCGGGCGTCTTACACGATACACCAATGATCTTGTCGGGCCCGAGAATTTTCCGAGCAAGATCTGCCGGCATATCAGACTGGCCAACATGCACGCCATCGGCATCACAAGCAAGGGCGACGTCGATTCGATCATTGATTATTAAAGGTACGCAGTAAGAACGGCAAATCTCAACGCATTTCGTGGCTGCTTCAATGAATTCCCTCGATTCAGCCTCCTTTTCTCTGGAAGTTTGTAATAGCACATCCTTAGTACAACATCTTTGACATTATTGTCAATCAAAATATTTTATAATCAAACCATTACATAGAGCAATTAGCTCTAGTTTATGTGTTCTTTGGTTTTTCTTTGCATCCCATCTCAACGTCATATTCTTTAGAAAATATAGTAGACGTTTTGACACCTAAGTGGGTTACATCACATGCTTTTTGAACTTACTAACATTATTGTCATAATCATCAATAATTTTAACTTCAATAGTTTTGAAAACATGTCCTAGGTCTTTTATTCATAAAAGTAAAAATATAAGAGTACATCAAGTGATGTCTTCAAAAACATAACAAAAATCATTGAGGTAGGATATCTCCTTTACCCAAGTAAAGTCCCCTAAAGTAGCTACATGAGCCAAATAATCTACTAGCTCCATTTACAAAAAGTATAGCAAAGAAATAAAACAAAGGATGCTATGTCACTGACTAAGATAATCACTGGCTCTATTTACTATTCTTGTATGACAATAACTTCACTTATTTGGGTTTAACTATATGAAAACTTGTTTACCATCTGTTGTAATGTTGCATGAGGTGTCAACTCTAGTTTATATGAATATTCTTTATTATAACAAATTTAGTTATCTCTATCTTAACTTTTTTTCCCCAATAAGTAAATAATTAAACCTCCCCTCCTTAATCTTGCATGATATCTAAATAACCTAAGTTAACATCAAGTGGCCTCATTTCCAAAGACATACTGGAGTAACACCATCTTCTTTATATAAAGATGTAGTTCAAACAAATGAAGTTCATTCAGAACAGAAGGCAGTAAAGTAAACAACCTTAGCTGAACAATGGTAGCACCACCTTCAATGGAAGCTTTAACAGCTGCAGTAATGGAACGTCCCCATTTTCTGTTCATTCCAGAGTCTGTAACAGCATATAAGAAAAGATCATTGGGATTAAATTGAAACTTGTTGCCAATGATATGGTGCTGGCTCTTAAGCCTGAAGAGGTGATCAAAGGGGCCTTGGGGTCCATTTCCTATCATGAGATCCTTACTGTGAAGCAGTGCACCCTCCACAAAGTTTTTAGCTGCCTGGAATATTGTTCAAACAATAGATATTACATTACCCAAAACATGCAAAAAACAAAATGATAAACTAGCTACGATAACTTGTTTCTAGGAATTCCCAAGAATCATTTCATGGGTGAAAGACCATGAGTAAATTACAAACATAAAAGGCTATGCATCACCATACCATCAATTAATTATTTCATCAAGCTTTTTCTACCTTCATGGTTCGTTTGAAGTTTTTGCTACTTGCTTTATAAAAATAAAATCATAGTCATAAAACTAAACTAAGGTGATTGTGCCCTATCATTCTCAAGGGGATGTCAGCATGTCAAACTAGCACAATATAGCAAATTTTGCCATAAAATGTAATGTAAGTTTTCCTCTTAAACTAAAGACTGAATTTAGTGTCAAACCATAATATGCTTTTGGCACTTTAAATTGGATTTCAGTCGTTGATTACTTTTTCATGGTTGAAACTCGAGCAAATTACTACGGTGAAACTTAGTTATTATACATGTAAGAAATTAGTTTATTGTTAGTTTATAGGCCAAAAGAAACATGGTAAATTCCTGTTACAGGAATAATTTGAAAACAATTATATTTATGCCCAATCATCATCTACATCATTCAACCCTAATGACTAGGTGAAAAAAGAGTAAGACGTAGTGTCATATATGACTTTAGCTGAGGGAAGTATAAATGTGTCTAGTGAATGCTCTATATGACTTATATATATGTTAATAGTTTACCTTAAATTATTTAGGGATGAGCAAAAAAACAGAAAATCAAAAAACCAAACCAAACTCGAATAAACTGAATCAAAATTTTCGGTTAACCAAATCGATAGGTTAAGGTTAGGTTTTTGATATCAAAAACTGATGATTAACTAAAACCGTTTATCTAATATATTAACCTATTGCGCTAAACTATTTTATTAAATAATCTTAAATTATTATAGTTATAAACTTATAAATAGTGATAATGTGAAATATATATTTTTTTATGTCTAGTTGCATTTTCACGCATATAAATATGTCCATCAGGCTATCCATTTGTAGTTTTTTTTGTACTCGGGTATTAACATCAAAAGTTTTAATAAATAATACCTTAAATTGATTAATTTATAATTTTAACATATAAATGTCTATCATTTAATATGAAAAGTAATATTATTTTTACAATTTAGCTATAATATTTTTTATGGATGGAATATTTCATTAATATAATTAATAATATTTATATTTAGCATTATTATGAATATTTTTAGAGAGAGAATGTATGGTTAAAAACCAATATTTGAGATTAACTGACCGAAAAATTCGGTTAACCAAATATTCGATTAACCATTAGATCGGTTCCGGTTTAGGTTTTTGGTGTCATACAAGTTAAGGGAAGTATAATGCATAAGTTGTACACCCTATATGACTTACAAATATGTAAGTTATATACCATACACACCTCAATATTTTGTAAGCCATGTACCCTATAGTTGATAGGATAGAAACAAGAAATTTCAAATTAGCTTTGTAAAAGATTACCCCAGTTAGTTTTAACAAAGTGACATTTAAAAAATTATGTGGCGTATACACTCATCTTTGCAAGATGAAACACTTGAAGAGTCGAGATATGGTGTTCAACCCTTCAAGAATGATCGTGGACTGATATTTAAGCATTAGCATGGGAAATTATAGAATAGCAAAAACATAAATATCTTGGGAATCAATAGTTACAGATGTTTTAAGCATAGCTTTTCCAACACAAATATAGCAAGATGCAACAAAACTTTAAAAATAAATAAATAAATAACTGGAAGAATACAACCTGAACAGCGTGCAATATTGTAGAACGTTTAGCCAGTTCTGCTGCAATATATGAAGCCAGAGTGCAACCAGTTCCATGAGTGTTTCGTGTAGCTATGCGTGGTCCACATAACTCATGAAATTGTTCTCCTAAAACAATATCAGGAAAGTCTTGAGTTAATACATTTCAAAAAGAGACCACCTTGAGTGAAACAACAAAGGGTTAGACATTTATGTCAGAAACAGCTTACAAGTCATACCATCAAAAAGAATGTCAATGGCATCAGAAGAACCCTTAAAATCCCCACCCTTCACAAGCACATTCCTGAGCCAAATATCTTTTATGAAAAGAAATACAATAATGCCAAAGGACTCTGCTGATATTGAGCTGGAACTAGATAAAAAAACACACCAAACAACTAAGTCTACATTGATTTTACTAGAGGTCCACAAACAGCAATACTTAGGTCTACATTAACTTTACTAATACATAGTTCAGGGAATTTACTGAATAGAATTTTTCTACCTATGGTAAGAAGATATCTATATAGCACATGAGATGAATACAGGAAAAGCCAGTAAATAAAAACCCTAGTAATAATGGGAAATAGAATTACCTGCCTAGGAAATCAACAAGGAATCTAGCAAATATAGAACCATCACATTTAAAGAATAATACCTTCTAACAAGTAACAGCGTGCAAGTAGAAAGATTTTTTAATACCTAGCTCCAAAATCATATATAGATTTAGCAGCATGACGCATGTCAGCAACAGTCTCCAAGGATATTCCCCCAAGTAAAGCTGATGCTTCTTTCAGATTTGGAGTGACTATGTCAGCCAATGGTAGAAGCTCCTCCCTATTTTAATATTTTGCAAAACTTTATTGTGGGCGTATAACCCATAAGTAAACATTATGATATAATGTATTAGGAAACTGTAGTCACCAAATAATGGAAAACAAAGCTTCAATAGAATTGACAATCAGTATATTTACCGGAATCCAGAAAGTGTTTCGGGACCAGAAAGTACATCCCCACTTGTGGAAACCATTACTGGATCAACAACTACAGCTGCTTTCAAGAGAATAAAATTTCCATAAATAAGGGCAGAAATTTCATAATAAGTTCAGATGCTGATGCCTACCCCGAACAGGAAACTCTTTAATACTCTGGCATAATACTTTGATCACACCTGCAGAGGGAAGCATGCCTGTTTTCACCTGAGAATTCAGCCAGTTATAATCCATTATTGAAGTTGAGAAAGAAGGCAATCAACAAGGCCAATAAACACAATACTTTTGTTCAAAAAAATAAGCTTGAATGGCATTAAAGAAAGGAATAAAGGATCTAATTATTTGAAAAATATATGTAAATTTCCTGATGCGTGATAATACAGAATCAATCTTACAAACATGAGAACAGGTTCCAAAACCGTACATTTATAAAGAAATTGGGAGCTTAAAGAACACATTTTGCACATAATTGAATGGAAGAATGTCTCTTGCTTACCATGCATGCATTCAATCAATATAAGAAATTTGGGAATTCATAAAACAGATCAACTCTGAATTGGGAGGAGGAGGCAGAAACATTCTCACAGTTGTTATCAACATATCAAAAGGCAAAGCTGGATCATAAATTCACAACAAGAGTTGCTCTATAACTTACCACATCAACCTGCATATCCGAAAGCACTGACCTTAACTGCTCAGCAACGAAGTCTTCCACAACAGGATAAACTCCCTAAAGAATAAACTTTAGTATGAAGTACAAGCATAACATGTTTAAAACTTTTAGATCTATAACTAAATGTAAGAGCAAAAACAGGTTTAGTTCGAGATGGGGCTGGGAATTAATGTTCAAAACTCAAATCATGTTCTTCATATTTTAAATGACTCAAAATCAGTTCAATTTCCATGTGCTTGAATTCAATTCACTCGAATTGGAAAAGATTCAAGTTGAAATCGACGCTACATCTGCAAAAAAAATATTTTCTCAAACTTTTACAATGTTTATATAAATAATCTCATGTGATAATATATTATAGAGGGAGTGTGCGAATTGATGTATGAATATAAGTAATTTACAATTGCTCGATCACTCAAATCTCTCTATAACTCTATGTTATGTGTAATGCATGCATTTCAATATATAGCACCAATTACGCGGGCTGAATCAGCTGGAAAAATACGCTCATGACCCAATTAAAATCAAATTTTATTTAAGTCAAAAACTACAATTTTATGTTGGGGCCAATCTGCTCAAACTCGACTCCATGCCAGCCCAAGCTCAAGGCAGATTGAAAGAAGGGACACAAAAGTGATCCTAATAGAGAGGAACCTGGACTCCGAAGGTATTTTGCGCGGTGACCGCAGTGATTACGGAGGAGCAGTAGACTCCAGCGGCGCCACAGGCCTTAATGTCGGCCTGGATTCCGGCACCGGCGCCGGAATCCGAGCCGGCGACGGTCAGAACATGAGGAAGCATCCGGCAGGCAGAAGCCCTTTCCTCCGACATGGCTGCGAACGGCCCTTTCCTCTCAGCCATTTTCTTCGGAAGAACAACCAGAGATCGCTGTCCTACAAGATGGGTCTTGGTAGAGGAGACGGAAATCTGAAACTGAGAAGCAGCAGCAGAAGAGCGGAAGTCTGGGGAATTGTAGACGGCAGATTTTGCCATCACAAAGGAGAGCGAATCCGGAGGGACGAACAAAATTCCAGCTCTTCTCTAGCATGGTGATCGACCCAGATTTTGTGTTTAATTTTGATTGAAGGAAATTAAATTTATTTAATTTTGAATTGATTTAACCTAATTATTATTAATATTTATATAATATTATTATAAATTCATTTTTATATATATTTATAATTTAATTTATTTAAATAAACAGTTATTATCTGTTTTTTTATAAAAAAAAAAACATACATATTTAATTGCGTGACTTAAGTACTTCCTGAAAAATTAATCATTCCAGTGTCACTTCAACCCAAACACACTTAACTACACAGTTTCTCATCATTAGCCTCAGGGTTTTGCTCTAAAAGGCGTCTCTACTATTTGAAATCACATTATCTACTTATACAGCATAGGATCTCCATCTCTTTTCGATATGAAATACTTTATTTCTGTACCTCTCTCACCACTTTTGCTTCAGTGATTTTTTTCTCTTAAAACATCATCTAGCGATCACTCCCTACTCTTTTCAGATACGGGCATCACAGAGCAAATACATGCATGGTTAAAGTTTTGGTTGGATAAAAATTGTAAAGTACTTGAAAATTAGATAAATTTTAGCTTGGCTCGAGTTTATATTAATAATTAGCATCAAGAAAGTCAAATCATACTCCTGTTATCAAAAATTTAGATCAGATTTTTCATCAAATCGATAATTTTAAATGAACTAGCTTCGATTTGAGATGAGATGCAAGATTGAGCAGTTAACATCCCTGCTTGCAAGTAGGAGTGTGAGTAAGGCTGTTAAGTTTGCTTGAAGATCGAAGATCGTTCGAAAATTAAATCAAATCGAGCTTGATTCGATTTAATTGAGCCGACTAACGAGCCATTTTTTTGGCTCGAAAAATTTATCAATCCAATCTTTAGCCGGCATGGGATCGGATCGAGATAGCTCGAAATCGGATCAATTAAAAAAATAAAAAATATTACATATATATATATTTATATATATAAATAGATTTAATATGTAGTTTTTTCATTAGTCAATTGAAAGGCTTTATTAAACTTTCATTAGAATTTTCTCTATAATTATTTAAAGGGGTATTTCACTAAGGCCCCTGAGGTATACTCGGCATGCCACGCAGGTCCATAATTTTAAAAACATGCCAAACAGGTCCCACAAATTTACTATATAGGTCATTGTGGTCCTTCTGTGATAATTTCCGTTAAATACTGTTAAAATTACGAAAATACCCTTTATATCCTTTCA
>KZ451885.1:4599136-4618401 GCA_002786265.1 Apostasia shenzhenica | reverse complement strand
GGTTCACGTGTGAGGGTGAGGGGGTAAGATTGTAATTTCACATTAAAAAAATTATAATTTTATAATTAAAATTTTAATTTAACGGAATGTTTAACGGAAACTGTTTAATTGGACCTTATTGGAAGCTTTTTGTAAATGTTAAGGACCATAGTGACCTATATAGTAAATTTGTGGGACCTGTTTGGCATGTTTTTAAAATTGTGGACCTGCGTGGCATGCCGAGTATACTTCAGGGGCCTTAGTGGAATTACCCCTTATTTAAATCATATTTATTGTAAATTATTATTTTTTATTTTTATCTTTAAATAATAGTTTAAGCTGATTGGATGAACAAATATATTTATACATAATCTTCGAATAAAAGATCAAAAATTAGTCGAAAGTTGAATTGATTTTGGCTCAGATCGAGCTTGAATCGATAGCCCAGATCTAGCTCGAATTGAGATCGGATTGAACTCTCCTGGTTCATTTTCTAGATCGAATCGAGATCGAATCGAAAATTTTTAATTCAATCTTGAGCTGAGGTCAGATCGGCTCGAGATCGAATTGTTAACAGCTCTAGGTGTGAGTTTGGCTCAAACATTGATATTTAACACGAATTAATTTTAATTTTTTAAATGTAAATAATATATTTCATTATTTATTATAATTATTTTTTACTAATACCATTAACCTAATTTTAAATTTCAGCCGTGCTCCCCCTGCCATGGTCAGTTTTTAGTTCACAATTTTTTGACTTCAGCTTTGAGTTACAACTCAAAAGTACAGATAAATTCCATTGGTTTTTGATTCAGTAATATTTGAAATAAAGTCTTATAAAAAATATTTAAAATATTATTAGAATTATTTTTTTTTATAATCCCGACAGGGTACAATAAACTCAAGAAAAAATAGGATTAGACTGAGAGTCAATCTTACACGAGCATTTTTTCTCTAATAATAACTTGAATAAAATACGAAACTTTCTTAATCCACACTTTCTGAGTATCTATATGAAATGCGTATCGACTTAAGATGTGTGCTATTTTATTACCCATGCTAAGAGAAGTGCGTATCGGGACAAGAAAAAACACAGAACTTTATTACTCGGGCTAAAAGAAAAAATCACATTTTGGTCATGTAAGTATGAAAAATTGACAAAAATTATTTAAATGTGTACTCATAAAATATTTAAGTTGCTCTTTAGGATCTAATTGAAATTTTGATGAATCCAAAAATAAAGTAGAGAGATTTCAAAATAATATAGATCAACACGATACTACCAATAGCTTCGATATAATTTACGTTATTAAAATATGAAATATTTTGTACAACTTTAATTTATATAACCAATTTGAAAATAAATTTTATGATCAATCCCGTGCTATTTTTTTGGGAATAATAGTGTCTCAAACTCTATATCCTAATTAAATTTTAAGAACATGAACAATCTAACTATAAAGTACGGCTAAAATGAAGTTTTGCTTGCAAAATCATCAACTATAATATAATCATTTTATAAAACTATTTTGAAAGTTTTAAATTTAAATGATAAATATAATTTTAGTGTCTCAGATTTTAATTATAATGCTTGATTTATTCAGTCAAATTTTAATTTTAAAATTTTAAGGGGCCGTTTGGATAGGGGGTAGGATAAGCTAACCCGGGTTAGCTTACCCTCATTAATAACTTACCCCAGCTGGGGTAAGCTACTAATTGCAATATGATGTTTAGATGTTAACCCGGGTTAACCTAGGATAATCTTGAATTTAGTTTGGCAAATAAATAAGTTAACTCAGGATAGTAAATTAAAAATGATAAAATAAAAAGATGACATTTACTGATCCATTCAACACAAAAATAATATAATCTTCATCATAAATAATAAAAAAATATAAAGTTGCAGATATTCGTCAAGATCAACATCCTCGTACAATTGAGCACTATGATCATCATCAATTCACTAACCCCTACAATAAATAAAGTATAATTAAATATGATACAATGAGTAGTAGTAATATATCAATCACTTCAAAATTTCAATATAAATTAACCTGGCTCATCCACGTCTGTTTAATAATAGCCGTTCTGATAATTTCCCCCCCTTCATTGTTGAGTTGCAGGTATATGAGTTGTTTGGTCTCCATCTTCAGTCTCTTCCTCCAAACTCTCCTCTTGCTCTATGTCAGCCTCTCGCATGTTGAAGTAGGTATCATGACCATGATATCTATCAATATAATTATGCAAAATACAATATGCAAGTACAATATCCGTTTTTATATTAAACGAAAATGATTTCATATCAGCTAATACTTTAAACCATTTTTTTTAATAAACCAAGCGTGCGTTCAACAATATTTCTCATTTGAGCGTGCCTATGATTGTACAACTCTTGAGGAGACTCATATCTTCATTGTGAATGATTACGAAAACTACTCAAATGATATCGTACACGACGTACTGGTGCTAGAAGCTTGTCATTATTAGTATATCCAGAATCAACCAAGTACATCTTTCCTGATTTATTCACAACATAAGAAAAAATCACTATAAATATAAAGAATTGAATATATAATATTACTGAATTTACCTTGCGGTACTGAAAAATCATCTTGTTGGGATGCCCATTTAAGAACACGCATGTCAGCAGCCGATCCTTCCCATCCAGTTGCAACATATACAAATTATCGATCAAAAGAGACAACAGCCATAACATTCTGAGATATGAAATCTTTTCTATTCCTATATTGATTTTGCTTCTGAATAGAAACTATGACAGGAACATGTGTTCCGTCAATAGTACCTACGATATCTTTGAAGTATGGATAAAAATGTGAGTTATTTCAGATGTGTGGATGACATGGAGTGGTCGAATCTAGAAGTACAACGAAATAATCTTTCAAAGTTAGGACTTCTTGTAGGACTTGTCTAAAATTACGACTAAATGTTTCTAATGAGTGTTGAAAAAATTCACATATGCAGATAGCTATCAGCTTACGCAATAACTCACAAAAATACTGCTGACTACTCTACAACTGACATGAATCGAGTGTCTCTTAGAACACCACAGTCCACTAGCAGGTCCCTCAGGCCAGTAAATGCTTGTGTAGGCATACAAAAATAATTATATGCTCGCACATCATACCCATTTAAGGTCTCATAGATGTACAAATTATCGGGGCATGGTCTATCATATATAACTTGAGGGACATGTACATTAGATTGATCTAATTTAGCAAAGTCAGAAATAAATTTCAGTAATACTGCCTCTTCATCCAAGCAGGTTATAAGGTTGCCAACCTCATTCCCATAAAATTGACTAATATTCATCTGTAGCATATTATAATAAAAAATTAACTATCAAATTGAGAATACAAATACATTTTATTATTTCAATAATACAATACAACGAGATAATATTACAAATTATACTAAGACAAAAAAAATATTATTACTAGAAAGTTAAACAGTAGTACAACAAAACCAAAATAACTATCTGTAGAAAAGTTAGAGACAAAATAAATAAAATACTCAATTTTACGCTAAAAAGTGAGGGGAGAATCAAAGGATTGGTTTAGTTGGTGCAAACTCCCATGCAAGAATTTCACCAGGCAATATTCAAACATATAAATCTGGTTAAATTGATAAGATTGCAACAAGTATAGCACGATGACACAAGATTCACATCATTCTTAGCAATTCATTCATAGATTTAAAATTATCTTGCAAAGCACTTAACTATTTATAAATTTGAGATGAAGTGAATAAACAAAGTAAATTCTCTGATTATAAGATTGAGTCATAAGCATCAATATAGTTTGGTAGTTTTATGAATATTTCAATGGAAATTCAAAGAAATGCATAGATGGAAATAATTTTCCTACACTGTAATGTTTCATCACAGAAATATTTATGCAATTAAATGGCAAGAAACATGATAGTTCATAAATTTCATTAAATATCACTGCACAAAAGGAAAAAAGAAACACAGTAGATGACATTGAACATGAACTGTAAATCATAGTGGAAGATAATTAGAAATGAAACTGTAATTCATAGAAATAATATTTCACGTAGTTAACAAAAAGGTATCCTACAAAATAATAAATATGCATTCCTCATAATTTATATTATATTAAAAAAATAGGGATGATACAACATTCAAACAACTATAATTATCCTCCAGCACACACAAACGAAAAGACCAAACAAACATCAAAATCCCAAACATTATATATAAACTAGAACGCTCAAGTATAATGAACTACAAAAATCAGAAATAAGAAAAGTTTGTATACAAATATATTAATCTTTTGACTTAAAAAGGATAATATTAAGCTTTATCTTTCCATAGAGTGTCTATTAATATGCAAAAAGTATTGGGCTCAGAATTATGTATGTCGGTTATGGTACCTTGGATCGACAAAAAGTAAAATATTTTTATATTTACCTCTCCACCTAGATACCAAGGAGGGTAACTGACATATAACATGAAGTTACATTGAGATTAATCAGACCTACAAAATTTATTTTTTAAATTATAAAAAATCTATTATTGCCATTATTTCAGAAGGGACACAAGAACAAGTGTAACATCTAAGTAAAAAAGTATAGTATCTATTCATATATAAATTATTACTTAACTGTAGTAGAACATAAGCATTAAATGGGACTTGGGAAGAAGTAGACTTACTAGAAAGCCGCTGAAGCAAAGCAATTAGGAGAGAATGCTAGAACTTGGAGGCACATGTAAGATACCCCTTCAAATTCAGCAATAAATAGAGAACCAAACACACAAGAGGCCAAAAAACAGTCAAAACATAATGAATGTAATTTGGAATAATATAGTGGAGATAAGAACAAAAATATAAATAATGACATAATAATAACATGATATAAATTATAAAATAATATGACAATAAAAGGAGTAACATGAGTTATATAAAATAAAGTCCAGCTAATCAACATGATAACATGACTATGAATCATAGAAAATATATCAATAACAGTAAGATGATAAGCATCATAGGACAATATGATAATGAGAATGGTAACATGAGTAGCATGACACAAATCCAGCTCATCACAATACACAATCAGCCCTCAGAAATTTTTTTTGGAGAAGTGCACAGCCACAATAGTAAGCTAACTGCAACATGTATATCATGAAAAAAAAAGTCCACCATGATTGAAAAAATGGGCAGTAGAGAATTCACACAAAACCAAGAAAAACACCACAGAACCACAAAATCAAGAAAAAACAGTGGAAATATCGCAAATCAACTAGGAATGATGAAGATGAACATCACAGAACTAAGAAAAAACAAAGAGGATCCACCGCATCAACTAAACCCAGGGGCAGACAGATTTGCGATTAGGGCAGGCAGACGGGATCCACCGCGTCAGAGGAGGGAACAAAAAAAAGTACAAAAGACAGATCTAAAGAAGCTCCCTACTGCTGGATTTAGGGCAGACGGAATGCGCCGCATCAAAGTAGAAAAATCGCGTTTACCTGAACCCATCGCATATAAAATAACAGTACTCACTGTCACCAACCTAGAAGCTCACCGCTGCCAGAGAGGCACTGCGCCGGCCTGCGTTTTAGAGCGGAAGTCCGCGTCTGTCGCCGTGCCTGAAGCGGCGCCATCATCCGGCAGTTAGTGCGAAGAACCCAACCGCTCGCGAAGGCTTTGCGTGCGAGAGAGAGCTTCAGATCCGCCATCTCCGCTCTTACCCCAGCATCGTAACTAAGCTCAAGGGTAGGCGGGGTAAGGATAGCCCGCTGGATTTATTAACTCAAGAGTAAAATAATGTATTATTATGTATTTAGTGAGTTATTTGAGTTAACTTAAGTTAACCCAGATAAGATAACCCATCGATATCTAAACTGCCCCTAAAAATCGTGCTCTTCCTGAAAGCGTGGCATTCATGCTCTTCACAGACTGTCCTCTCTCTCTCTCTCTCTCTACACCTAATTCGGAGCCTTTCAATGGTCACCATTTTTAGTATTTCATACCTGGGCTTGTTGGAATCGGGGAGCGGAGGATGCTTGTTCCGGTACGCGCATGCCATCTCTCTCTTCTTCCTCCGCCCCCTTCTGTTATCCTCCCACATCCGCTTGCCATGACCGTCTCCCTGCCTCCTTCTCATTAGGGATTCGCTTCTTCGTCCCGCGCCATTTAGACCTTTATATTGGAATCGTGATCTTTGGTCATCCAAGCCAGTTGCTACAGAATGGAATCTTTTAGCATTGTCCGCGCATTCGGTTATTGATTTCGATCTATTATCGCAAGTGCTTTGATGACTTTGATTTGGTTTCTCATGAAAAAGGGTTTCTGCTCTCTGATTTGTTTTGAATGAATCTCGAATCTCGCTAGGTTTGGACTCGATTGGAACAATGGAAAGCATGAAAGGGGCTTCCTGCTCTCGGAACCCCGTAAAGCAATCATTCCTCCCTCCCAAATCCCCTTTCCCGAGCGCAGGTGCGCCGAAGCTGACGGATGTGCCTGGGCAGCATCAGCGCACTTCCTCCGAGAGCTTTCTGATCGAGGAGCAACCTTCATGGCTTGATGAATTGCTCAATGAGCCTGAGACTCCGGTTCAGAGAGGCCATCGTCGGTCTTCAAGCGATTCGTTCGCCTTCTTGGACGTCGCTTATGCGTACTCTAATGCGGATATCTTAGCTCAGGAGGAATGCGGGCAGAGGACTATAACGTCTATGCCTTCATGGGGAGCGCTGGAATTTGATCATGTTATAGATACTCAGCATTATTGTTCAGATAGAAGTTCGTTTGATAGGCCGCAGAATAGAGTTTGGGAGGCAGCTTTTAATAAGGGAAAATGCCCCGTTAGTGTTCCTGCTGCAAAGAAGGAGCCTGAGGCATCGTCATCTAGTTCCGCTGACAAGCTAGAGCAAGGGGAATCTCCTACAGATGCAAAAAACAGTTTGGAGAAGAAGGAAGCTTCCCAGACGAAGAATTCTCAAATGGAAACTGATACAAAGCGAATAAAGCAGTAAGCAATGAACTTACCTGTGGCTTCCTTTCTTGATTCGGGTTGATCTTTCTTGACTTTATGAAAAACGTTGGCACTAACACATCAATTTGATGCTCCTTTGCATTATGATTAAACTCTAATCCAACATTTTATTTAGATTTGTAAGCTTCATAGAGTTCTATAAGACTATAACTAGTAAGGATACTATTGATAACTACATGCTGAGGATAGTCTGCATGAGGACCGTGAATAGTTTTGGGGCATTTGTTTGTATACCACTTTAGAAAGTGGTATTAACACTCACAAATCCTAAATGCTACGTATATACCACTTTTTAAATTTAGTATTTATTTGTAAACTACTTTTTATATTATTCTCACACACATTTATGCTTTGCACTTATAACATGATTACGTACACAGTCTTTAGAGATAGAGAAAAAGAGATGAATATATCACAAATTAAGTTGTATACAAGTAATATTTAAGTTTTGGGTGGCGTTTATATAATTATTTCTTTTGAAAGGAAAGTACAATTAAAAATCCCTTTAATGGGAATAGTCATATAGAACTTTTTGAAAAAGGAATTTTATGCATGCTTGTTAGTAAAGATAGACTTTACTATGAGGTTCTTTTGCATCCTACTCATATCATAATGCAAAACAACTTTCTAACAAATATTTGTACATTACCTATCTAACAAATACTTATATTGGAGATGTGACAATTGGTGATCAAATTGTCAAGAAGAGTGAGCGCTTTAGATACTTTGGATCAATCATACAAAATGATGGTAAAATAGATAATGACGTTGTTAGCAAGATTCAAGCAGGATGGGTAAAATAGAGAAATGCTTTTGGTGTGTTGTGCGATAGAAAAATCTCATCCAGAATAAAAAATAAATGTTATAAAACTATAGTAAGACCAGTGATGATATATGGTGCTGAATGCTAGCCTGCAAAGAGCAAACATACGAATAAAATAAATATTGCAGAAATGAGGATGTTAAGGTGGATGTGTGGATATACACGAAAAGGTAGAATGAGAAATGAGTATATCCGAAAGAAAGTTGGTTTGCACCAATTGAGGATAAATTTAGAGAAAGTCGGCTTAAATGGTTTGGACATCTAAATTGTAGGCCGATTGAAGCTCCAATTAGAAAAATTGAGTTATTGAATTTTGCCCATGTACAAAGAGAAAGAGGGAGACTAAAGAAGACATGACAAGAAACTATAAGGAGTGATCTTAATTACTTAGACTTAGATAAGAATTTGGTAAAACAAATACTTGTGCATTTCCTATTTAAGATACACTACGAATGAGTGGAAACCTTTGCTTCCCAGTTGTTTAAGCTATATGTTCTATTTTGAACATAATGTTTGATTGTCTCCGGAGGTATTGATAGGGTTTCTCATTTATTGAAGCAGTGGAGTTGTTCCTCTCTATGCAAGACTAATTGATCTGTATCAGTGAATTTTTCATGTTTTTGTTTATCTTGAATGGTTTGGTACCGAAATAATTTTTATTTTATTTTTTTAACCGAAATAGTTGGCAGTTAATATTGAGAGGATTCTTCATTCAGTTTATGAAAGCTTTATCAGTTTATAAAATTTGTACATACTCATTTAAATTTAACTAAGAAAGTTTCTTTTTACACCTCAAAATTTGAGATAATATGCAGCACTGTAGTCTGTTTATTTCATAGACTTCCAATTCTTAAGATACTGGTGATGGTTAACTTTGATACAGGCAATTTGCTCAAAGGTCTCGGGTGCGAAAACTTCAATACATTGCGGAACTAGAGAGAAGTGTCCAGGCATTACAGGCAAGTATCATCTTATCCTCAGAAAGATTAAATGCTACATTCTTAAGTAAGTTTATATTTTCCTTATAATGGTTTAAAGGAAAATATATTAACGTGTCCCACCTGTAGGCTGAAGGATTGGAAGTTTCAGCTGAATTGGAATTCTTAGATCAGCAAAATCTTATATTGAACTTGGAGAATAAAGCCCTTACACAACGACTCGACAGTCTAGCCCAGGAGCAGCTTATAAAACGCCGTAAGCTATTCGTACTTAATTTATTATTCACCAGTCATTTTTCCTCATGAAATTTATTCTTCTTCTTGAAATGAATGTGAAAGCACTCTTTCTTAATACACTTGTAGAAGTATAGTCGCAGGGATGGCAATTATGTGGATGCACCTGTTCGAGCAGCTATTAGTGTTGTTTACTGCTGGTAAAGGTGGTAGTTAGGAAGTAGCGTGGCAACCATTAAACATTTTGTTTACAAAATCCAAGAAAGTAACTCAATTAAGCTATTTCTTATACTACAACTGCAACAATCTAGACAAAGCCTTCGCCTATACTTGGTATCGGCTGCAATTTGCATCTGTTTCTCCTCTCCATATAGTTCTGTTTAAAGCAGCCCTCCCATAAATAGTGGTGAGAATGAGCATAGCTCGAGCTGAACCAGGCATGACGACTCAAGCTCAATTTGTATTAATTCAGTTCAAGTTCGAGCTAGCTCGAGTCTTAATCGTGCCAACTCATGCCTCAAAAATTTGATATATTTTTTTAAAATTGTCTATGCTAGGATTTAAAAATGGGTTAATCATACCCACAAGATTAAATAATAGATATCATAATCACAATTTACACATAATTATATACAAGTAATAAATAATTACAATAAATGACTAATATATTTTTTATATTTGAAAAAATAGAGATCGAGCTTAGTCGATCTAATCATCTAATCCAACCATTACTCATAGTAAACGTCAGTTTCACCACCCTATTCTGAGGCTGCCTTTTTTGAAAATCCATCTATTTTTCAGAGAAGTAGATTTCATCTGTGGGAAGCTTAATTTTTTTTAGGACGTAAAATAAATTCTAGTCGAGTTTAATTCGAGCTAAATATTGGTTTGAACATTGGGTGACTATTGATCTTCGAGCCAAACTTTCACCCAAGGTTTTAAAAATAGGACCGACATTTGAACCGGCATGAAAAGTTCAAAGTTTTAAGGTTTGACTGTAGTTGAACCGGGGTCAAACCGTTATGATTTAATAATTTAATAAATATTCATGAAATATATTTTTATAATATCAATAATAAATAAAATATAAACATAACGTTAATAAAATAAAAGTTATCATTGAAACTTAAATTTAATAAAAGAAATACTCAATTTTTTTAAATAATGAATACAATAAGATAATATTATGTTTGGTAATTTTTTAAAAAATAACTCAAAGGTTATTAAAGTTTAATAAAATAATAAAAAAGGTTAAAATAAAAAATTCAGATTTTTTTGCTGGAGACAGAGCGCTGCATGCCTTTAAGGTAAGGGATATAGTCTCATATTGTTACTGACAACATTTAAAATATCTCTATAGTTTATATAGCTTGGACTTCCCTATTTGGTATACGGTTTTGCGATTTAGCAGTCTGGCTCGGGTTGTTGCTAGTTTTTATCAGTTTTCGACGGTTTTGTGCTTGGCCCAGACTGCTTGGCCAGCTGGTTCTCAGTTTAACCGGTTGAATTGGCCGGTCCGGTCTACTTGTAAAAACCTTGCTCTCACCCCTACCCATAAGATTGATGCACACAAACAACTATAGCAACATTCATCACCTTGCTCAATTATGGTTTATATGTGGTTTTTGCCAATCCTCTTATTCAACCTTTAGGACCAACTACATTAATGCGCCTTTTATGCGGATATAAATCTGACTGCACATGATCTGCAAGAGTAATTTTAACGGTATTTGATGAATTGATCTTTGTTCCAATTGACCAAAGAGGTACCAAATCCAATTTAGAGCTCCTGGAGAATGGTACAGAGGCTTTTTTGTCAACTCGAAATCTTCATAACTACTTGCAATTTATGTCTATGATCGTGCATTCTTTCATCGACTTCAGAAGTGCTGAGATCTCTATGTATTATGTTTGATGATGCAGTGCAACAAGAGATGTTGGAGCGAGAAATTGCCCGATTACGAATACTATTTCAGCAACACTCACAACCTCCAATGCATGCCCTTCCATCCCATGGTCGCTCGAGTAGCAGAGACCTTGATTCTCAGTTCGCTAATCTTACCCTGAAACAAAAGGAGTCGTATTCCGGAAGCACGGGTCTCCATATCTAACCCCCCGCATCCTCCCGAAGCTATGGGTTGTGGATCAAACAAGCTCATGTTCTAATCACATGCTTCCATTTGCAGGTTCTTCCCTTTAAACTTATTGTTATCACACCTCGCCCACTTGTCAATTCTTGACTTGTCGGAGGTGTTAGGGGATTTATGTAGTCTTTTCATATGCTATAAATCCAAAAATATGTCAATTACATGTATTATGGCTATCAATTAATATTATATTTTTAAGTCTTTATAATCACTCATTTATTCTCTTATTTTCTAATTCTATATGGAGATCTCAAAATATAAATGAACACAACGAATTAATGCTCATATTAGGGACTGAATTCTTGTCTTTATGTATGTTTTGGGGAGGGATGGGGTTTACTTGGAATGTAAAAAAAAAAAAAAAAGGTTAAATGTGTAATTCATATTGATTTGTTATAATTTATATTGGGATTTTTATAAAATATAAAATAAATTTATTTTTTTTAAATATATATAAAATGTGAAATAAAATTTATTTTTAAATATCAAATTTTTTAAAAAATATTATGTATTTTAATAATTGATTAATAGATTGATCAATTATAATTTAAATTTCTAATTCAATTTAATGAATTAAAATTTAATCTATTTAATAGTTTAATGAATTAAAATTTTAAATTATAACCAACAAATTTAGTTGTATAATAGGATTTTAAATTTTTTATATTAAAATATATATTAAATGTAAAATAAATATAAAAAAATGATGAATGAATTTTAGAAGCCTATTCAAATGATTGCTAAGTGTGTGTGTGTTAGTCAAACTAAAGTTATTCATGTTAACTTTATCCTCATAGATTTTATCTCAAAATTAAAATTTGATTATATATTTATATATCATAAAAATTAAATATTATTTTTCATCTTATATATATTTATGCTATTAATAACTCAGTTTTATATCTCATATATCTTTTTAAAATAACAACTAATTTTATTTGAAATATATACAACTTTTATAATAAAAAATTATCGTTTATTGCTAATTTTAATTATGTTAAATTTTATATGGCTATTGTCTTCTTTTTCCCTCTCATCCATTTATTTAGAGAGGAATGAAAAAAAAATGAACAAAAAAAAACAGCAGTTGAATTTGAGCAACAACAAATTAGCAAATTTGATAAACTGAGATTGAATTTCTCGAATCAAGGTTAACTTCAATGCCCCAATTGAGACCGTTAAAGAGTATATTAGATTTGGAGTGATTACAAAAAGAGTTAAGGGTCAATTTGAACAGGCATTGGTAGAGCGTCTGGCAGTTAATCGAGCAATTCTCTTCACACAACAGCTAAAAATTCAAATTATTTGTTTTAAGGGATATTCTTTCGAACCCATTGAGATGTTTTGAATAAAGAAAACGGATAAGTTTATTGTAGGGCCCTATCTGGAGCGCATGAGATCGACTGCACACTCTTTTCAGTTTTTATTCTTTTACATGTATTCAAAAGGAATGCAATCAAGCGGCTTATAAATTAGCTCAATATACTCTTCAAATCAATGATCAAATGAATTGGTTCGACGTTTACCCATCTCTCTTGAGCAATCTTATCACAACTAAAACAAACATGCGTATGAATTTTTATATGGAATGGCTTCATTCTACTTGCTGATAAAAGAAAGTTGCATGCGGTGGATGTAATTTAATTTTAGACAAAAATAAAATTTTTTATTATTTTTCTATAGACCCTTGTTATTTGCTTGTTTAATCATTTATTAAATTAAAAAAAAGACAAAGGAAATGCGTATGACATGGAGTGAAATTGTAATTTGCAGTTAGTTTAATGGGTGCAACCAATATAAATATAAATTAGAATAAATATATATAAATAAAATAATTGCAAGATTCAAAATAGAAGATTTATTTTTTCTAAAAAGAAAAAAGAAAAAGAACTGAATACAAAATGATATGCAATCACGTCGACAGCAGGATTCGAACCTGCGCAGGCAAAGCCCAACAAATTTCGAGTCTGTCTCCTTAACCACTCGGACATATCGACGATGATTATAAGGGGGAGGACAGTTATTATATATAGATTATTACAACATTTATGTTTACTTTTTAAAAAAACATCTGCTTTATTACTTAAATTTAAAATCAAATTATGTGATTACTTTGATTTTAACGTTGCGTTATTTCAAATTTACTATAAATCAATTAAAGTTATCTTGAATTTAATTTCTCAAAATTATAGCATTTTAGTTGGAGATTGCTTGATTCTTACACTTCTTATTCAAGTATTGTTATGATAGGATAATTAAATGTTTTTGCATCTGTTTGATTTTTATATTATTTTAGTCATGTTTATATTAAAATACGCATTTTATTAAAATTTTAATTTTATTAACAATAAATAAAATTTTTAACACATCTTGTTCTAAAAAAATCTAATTTATTTCATACTTTACACTTTTTTTAATATGATTTTTAACTTTATTTTATATCATACATAATTTTTATTATATATATATATATATATATTTAATTATATAATTTTAAATATAATTAATTTTAATTCTCATAACACATATTTTAATATAATCCTAATATTTTCTGCCATAACTAAAAATAATTTTAATGTAAAATGGCCTCTTAATAGAGATGCTTTTTAGTTCATCGAGTAACATATTTAAAATTCACATATCTTAGCACGCGCGCACGCACACACATATATATATATATATATATATTCAAAATTAATAAAATTTAGTTATTTTATTTAAAATTAAATTTTTAATAAATATTTGTAAATTTTTACTTTTGTGGTAACTGTAAAATTGAGTAGATGTTTTTTTTTTTCGATTATTTGTTTGTAAAATTTAATTTTAATAATATTAAAATTAAATTTAAATAAAAATATTTTTAATTAAAAATTATGAATGATATAATACAAAATTAATTATTATATTAAAATATATGAGAAATATAATATAATATAATTATTATTTTATTATGATATAAAATGTAAAATAAAGTTAATATTTTATTTTAAATTATATATATGTCGTGAAATATAATTAAATTTTAATATTAAATATATTTTTTTATAATATAATATATCTATTTAAAATTAAATCAAATTAATTTTAACAAACAGCATCAAAAGATTTTCTTTTCAAAGTTGAGTAGATTGATAATAACTGTAGGAAAGGTTTAATATGAAAATAAAAATACTGCAGACTAATTAACATAAATCATAATTATACTAAATATAACTAGAATACATTTATTTATTTATTTATTTATTTATTTTTGATTTTTAATACATTTATTTTAAAAAAGTTAAATAACTTTTTTTATATTAAATGATAATTTCTCTTTCGCTAATACAGGCTTGCAATATAAGGGCTACAGAACACCATCACCTCCGCCAGATCTGCCCTAATCTCATCCCCGACGATCGACTCCTTCCCGTCCTTCCTCCTCGCATACGACAACCCCAACCTCGACTTCGCCCTCCGGAGATCCCCAACGCCGAAATTCGAGTCTGGTCCGGCGAACCCTCCCATCACCGGCGCCAGCGGCGGCCCGATCAGAAGCCCGTCGGCGCCGAACTGCGGCCCGCCCCTGGCGTAGTCGAACAGAGCCGCGCCAGATCCACCGATCTTGGGAAGAACGATCGGCCGATAACTGGCGACGGCGTCTTCCATCCAGTAGAAGAGAAACGCATCGAAGGTGTCATAGTAATCGTCTGTGCTGCGGTATCCCTCCGGATTGAATGCGCCGAACTTGAAGGATTTGTCCGTGTGGCCGATGATCACGCATGGGCCTTTGAAGTCGCAGTGGATGTGGAAGTCGGTGGCGCTGAAGCCATCGACGGAAGCTCGGTAGCAGCATTTGAGCTCCCTTCCTGCCGCAAAGCCAGAGGTAAGTAGAAGAAGAAATTGCCTACTGTAACTGGATGGATCTATTACCTGCTAGATGGGTTTTGGCGATTAGAGATTGGGGGAAAGGGAGATCAGTTTCGTGGTATTTGGGATACTGCTTCTGTTGTTCTGAGCTGCGGCTTTTTCCCCAATCGAAGAAGCAGCCGGTGGTGGTCCTCCTCCAAGGATGAATGATGGGGTAAGCCGCCATGGAAGCCATTGGTGAGTCCATAAAAGAGGAGGAGCAAGAAAGTTCTGATTTTTTTTCTTTTTTTCTATTAAATTCCTGCATTGTCGTTTGCCAGGTGACCGTCCCACATCAAACGCAGAGCAGCCACAGAATTTCGCTGCGCTAATCTTGATGAAAAGATGTGCTCTGAAAGATGAACAAATTTCTTTCTACACATTTCAATAACTCATCATTAAATTGATAAATTATAACTCAAAATTCTAATTCATTAAATTATTTAATGAATTAATTATTAATTTATTAAATAATTTAGTAAATTATAATAATTAATTTGTTGATCAATAATTGGACAATTTTCGCTTTATATGAATTCGTTCTATACCGATCAAAGTAATGTGATTGTAAGCGTTAATTTGTAAATAAATAATTTTCTGTGTTTTATCCCAAATAATTATTAGTTGAAAATATGAAAATTGATGAAGAATATTAAAAATAATATTTCTAAATGGCTATAATGTTCTTGTCATAGTTCTATCAACATTTATGTATTGACATCTAAATTTAAAATATTAATTAATTATTTAGTTTAATATTATTTTGATATTATGATATATAATTTAAATATCATTGTATTTAAATGTTATTTTTTAAATAATAATTTTATAATTTTTAAAAAAATATTTATGTATATTACTAAGAGAGTATTTGATTTAATGTTATTCTAATATTATGTTAACTAGAAAAAGTAATTATTTAATTTAATGATATTTATAAATAATTTTTTATAAAATTATAAAATTATTAGTCAAAAGATGATATTTAAATATCGTGACATTTAGATTACATAATATAACATCAAGATAATAACGATTTAAATGCTTCTTAAATTAAATAATTATTTTTTTTGAAATAATATAATATAAGATTGAGATAATATTGAATAAACATTTCTTAAATATATTTGAGATGTAACAAGATGTAAAAATAAATTCAATAAAATTTGATTATTTGATAAAAAAATGTTATTTGCAAAAAAGAAAAAAATCAAATCCAATTAATGTCTTATATAAATACTTGTAAGTGAAAAAATTATAAACACTTTTATTGAGCTAAAAAGGTGGGGGCACCTGCTCTCCTACACTCTTTTGAACAGGGGTAAATGTAGGCTGTAGCATTACTCAACAACCACCTTTGCTTTTATTTACATCAGATGTGAATAATGACCAAACAAATAAAAATTAATTATATTAAAAATTATAATGAATGTATAATAAAATAATTGTTTAATATTAAAATTTATATAAAATAAAATATAAAATAAATTTTAATTTTTTTTTAAAAATAAATTTAAAATTTTGATCGTTACTAAAATAAATTATTTTTTTAATCAGTTACCAAACAGGACTTTGTTTTGAAAATAGCGCACTCAGCTCATATATGTAATATAATTGTATCCATAATATATTACATTCATATCCCTTTATATCTGTGCTTCACTTCATAAATATAATGAGATATTTTCTTGACATTGAAGTTACAATTTGCCTATAAACCATTTCTTGTTTTTAAAAAATCTTATACATGAAAATGCCAACAATAAGCTCAATATATTATAACACAATTGTCTTAATCTTAGATTAAAATTCATGGTAAGATTCAAACTAATGCAAAACTCACGTCAGCTGGGATGATGCTCAACTAGGATTCTTCAAGATGCACACTGCTGGTTAAAACTGGAGCTTCCGGAGTCTCCTAGAGCTCCACCTGCACTTCGGGAAGAACCTTCACATCATTCTCGAATTTCAAATCTAGCAATTCCTTACATTCGGAAAGCACTGAACCTTTCACGGTTGAAGAGATTCAGGAGCAGCGGAAGCTTGAATTGATGGAGAAGTTCGAGGTTCCGGAGGAACTGAAGCTTCTACTGTGGCTGCAGGACTGAACTTGTTGATGTAGTAACTCAAGGGAGGACCGTTGTACTCGAGGCTCTGGACTTGAGTGTTTTTGCCAACTTGAAGCAGAATCAATGATGCAGCAGCCATTGAGATGAGAGCCAAACCTGTGGCGAGGACGGCAGTGTTCTTCACGCCCTCTGCCGATGTGCCGGCACTACCCGAGCTTATTGCACTTTGTGCCACGTAGACTGCTGGCTGAAGAATGGAGTATCAGGAAAGAATAATTAGAGTTCATAACTGCAGATGATGTTTATTAATCAGTTTCTTAACCAAAGGATGATTGTAGTTAATGAAGTTCTATCAATCCATAAATAAGTTTTATTTTAGTTATATAAAACTTTGATATAATCTCATTAATAATCAAACAGTTTTTACCATAATTTAATTCATACCTAACACATCTCCCAGGGAGAAGAGGAGGCATGTAGATCAAATTCAGACAGTTAAAATGACTACTCTAGTACCCTATAAACTTGTTTCATTATAGGGCCTTTGCATATATCACTCCTAAAGCTAGAGTATTACTTGTTTATCCCCTAAAAATAAATATTGACATCTATTACCCTATCTTTGATGAATAATTAGGGTTCATGATCAAATAAGGGGAGAAAAACGTAATTAATACATCTTTCAGTAGGTGATATATGTAAACTATGGACATGAAATGTAATTATTCATTCAAGTTAGAGGTGACAAATGAAAATATTTGTCTTGGGAGATTAAACAAGTAATAAGGGAAACTTTCACGGTGACATATATTTAGCTAAAGTTTCAACATAGTCTTGCCAACAACCAAAAACACATTGACAAAATGTAATCAGATTTTTGACCTGAGCTAAAATAGTTGTACTTAAATAACCAAGGCTAAAATTACTGAAAATACTGGTTCATATGAAGCTTTTATCATTTTAAAAGACAAACCTCAACGGAGTATATGTTGGTCTGCCCAGCAGTATCTTTTACAACATATCCAGTCCAACCTCCTTTCCGAGGAGGAAATGTTCCAATAATCTTTGTCCTGTCTCCAGCCAACCATTCCATGCTCACTTTTCCAACCTGAAATTTGTTTCACTTGGTTCAGTTTCTATATACGGAAAAAGAGCACTCCACATACCAGTCACTGATATTTTTTGAAAAGTGCCAGTCACTGATACTTTAGAAGCTACAAAACACCAATACACCTCAGATACACATCAAATAAGCAACATAGGATCTTTAAATTAAAAAAAGATCTATTACTTGGATATGCATGTGATAAAATAGAGATACGTATGAAACACAATAAGGACACAGATGAGATAAGATGAATGCCAAGTAGAGCGCATCTCCTTTCTTATTAAATTATTTAATTTAAAATTTCTCTCCTTTCTTATTAAATTATTTAATTTAAAATTTCTCTCCTTTCTTATTAAATTATTTAATTTAAAATTTTCTCATGTCAATCATCTTGACAGGTGATGCGTTGATGCGGGACGGATGAATGACGATGCAATTTAGAGATCATCAATTTTATAAAACAGATTTTCACAAACTAATGCTTGAATATCAGAGAATAATTTTGTGATGAGTGAGAAATTAATTACGCCCGCAAAACCAATTACTTTTAAAATTTTAAATAAATTAGATCGAAGGTAATTGAGAAATTACTAATTCAGATTAAGGTGCAATCCGGTTTTCAACAAGTTAGAAACAGGAAACAAGATTAGGGAACTCACAATATTTAACCAACAGTAATTAAAAATCATTCAATAATGAAAGGTCGCACAGGCGGAACAAGTTCGAGCAAATCACAAGCGAGCAGAAAAAATCCAGGTTATTCGATTTTACCAGATTAAAGGTTTTGTTGAAATTCATACCTAAACCACAAAATTTAGGGACCAAAATGTAACTCTCCCAAAATAGGACGAGGTCATAGGGGCGCTCCGGCGCGAGAAACGGGCGCGCTGGGGCGGGCGAGGGCGAACGGGCGAGGCGAGAGCAGGAGCGCGGGCGCGAGCGAGGCGGGCGCCTGGGCGCGAGTGAGGCAGACGCGCGGGCGAGGCGGGCTCACGGGCGCGGAGGAGGCGGGCGCGCTAGCGCGGGCGAGACAAGCGCTTG
>KZ451885.1:4482198-4599081 GCA_002786265.1 Apostasia shenzhenica | reverse complement strand
GAGCGTGGGTGGCCGGGCGTGCCGTGCTGGCGGGCGCACGGGCGCGGGTGCTGGTGGGCTCTGGGGCGCGCGAATGCGCGGGGCGGCGCGCAGGGTGGCCGTCGGGATCGCACGACGGTGTTGAGCGGGGCTGTGTGCTCAGTCAACATAGTCAGGAGCGCCTCAGTGATGTGGATATGTGCTGTCGCGATTACGTCGAACCGGAGTCGGCGAACTAAATCCAAGAACGCAAACTAGCAGGTGGGGTGGACGATGATGAGGTGAGGTGAGGTGAATGCTGAGAGATGAAGATGAATGGAATCGAATCCGGAAAGGAGGAGCTGGAACGGGCGGAGTTTAGGGATTCTCACACAAGGCCCAAGCCCTTCCCTATCCAGGATATTGATTTATTTCAGAATCAAATAATCCTAAGGGAAAACACAAATCAGATTTATTCAACATTAAGAAAATAAGAGTAACAGAGAGACGTTTATATAGGCCTCCATACAGATTGACTCAATAAAAAAATACATAATGTAATAAATTCCTGAGAAAATACTAGATAACATGCCTAAAATAATGATCACCGAAATAGAAACAACTAACACAAAATAAATGCGAGAAATAAAATCATCCCAAAATGGAATCTCCAATAAATCAGAATGAATAAGAGATTTCCAATCATCGAGTCAGCGATCCGCAATATCCATCTTTCCAAATCTGTCCTATTAGTCAATCAATTCAGATCGAAGCAGCATAGCTAAATCTCGGCCGTCGACGGTAAACTCTGCCAGGAATGAATCGACGGTCGATCGTGGTGTCTCCACCATGCGTATTGCTAGTTGCTCATCACATTTCTTGCCAAAGTCTCATCTCCTTACCTTGCCAGTGTCGCCATATTTCTCCATCTACAAGCATCTTTTCCCCCTAAGCTTCTTTTCTAACTTGTAAAAAAAACTAGAACAACAGCGAATGAGCAACTCTTTTTAAAAAAAGATAAAGTTGACAATAAGTGTATAGGTATACTATTATATTTGATAATTTATTTGACATTTTGTATCAATATCCTTATATCGTATTTGTGTTTTCACAGTTTAGAAGAGATAAATTTAGGAACTGATACAATTTATTTCCTCATTAGGCATAAGACTTCTGAGAACAAGCTATTAGCTTTTGCATCTATGATTGATTTCAATCTCCAAATAAACACGGAAAGAAAAAATATTAAGCTATAGGTGATTCTCTAAGCTATAGGTGATTCTCTATAACATGACAGCCTAAGATAGGACTAGCAAAAAATGATTGAAATTCAATAAGTCAATCAAAAGTCTCACGCACATGATTCAGAATTGCCTCTATTTTCTTTTGATCTAAAGCTAGAATGCTCAAAATAATATTGATTCAATTTGAAATCAACCAGATGTTTGCATAAGCATATGTATTTAGACTTTTACAATATATACAAGATACTTGATATATATGGTAAGTATTTTGTAGAGACTAGAAAGAGTATATTATTTATAACATTTGTATGCATAGTTTATGTTATCAACTCAAAAATGATAGGAGTATGGAGTCTAGATCTTCTATAGCATGAGAATTGAAAATTATGACGTACATATCTTATTTGGGAATACTTGACATAACAGACGTTTGTTACGAGGATTCCGCATCTGTTTTGAGGTTTCTTTGTTTGTTTTAATGTTTGTTATGAGGTTTCCCTATAAATATCTTATGTACGTCCAATCTTACTTAAGTTTTGATCAATTTAGACTATTTTAAGATTTGAGAGAGTGAGACTGTGAGATCTTTGTATTCTCTTTAGAGTTCCTTGAAAGAATAGCGAAAGTTTTCTCTGATGCAGTTGTGATTTTCCCTCGAATTTATGATTTTTTACATAAATTTGATTTTCACTTATTTCTTCTTTTTTCTTCTAAGATTTGCATCAAATCTTCTGTGTAACTTATGGTTTTAATCTATTTTTTCACCGTGTTGTTGAGGGAATTATTCTAGGCTTTGTGTTGCCAAGCGAGATTGTATTCCAACAATTAGTATTAGAGCAAGGTTTGGATTGCTTGGTTGATCGAAATAGTGGGAGCACGTGATGGAGAAAGCGAAGGTGAAGATTGATCGATTCAACGCTAAGGACTTTGGATTCTAGAAGATGCAAATAGAGGATCCGTTTTATCAGAAGAAGTTATATTTATCTTTAGTGGATGAGAAGCCGGAATCGATGAAGCAAGAAGAATAAGATTTTATAGATCGCCAGGCACTCGGGATGATCAGATTCACATTGCGAGAAATGTGGCTTTCAATATTGCGAATGCAAAGATGACAACGAGTTTGATGAAAGCTTTGTGCAATATGTACGAGAAGACTTCGGTATCAAACAAAGTTTATCTAATGCATTGTCTATTCAATCTGAAAATAACCAAGGAATCTTCTGTCATCACAACCTAATTGAGTTGGGCAGATATTGATTTTGATGATAAGGTAAAGGTGCTCATATTGTTGTCTTCTCTATCAGAGAGTTGGAGTGCAATTGTCGACTAGTCAGAAACAGCTGAAACTTCAGGAGGTCCGAGATTTAATTCTAAGCGAAGATATTTGTAGGAGGAAATTTGAAGAATCTTCAGAAACTATTTTACATATGAATGAAGACAAAAGTAGAAGTTCTCAGAGAGGCCAGAATAATAATTTCAAGTCAAAGGGAAGAGGCAAATCGAGGCCTTCCAGTGAAAAGTCTTGTTCGAATTATGGCAAGGAGGATCATCTACGAAGAGATTGTAAAGCTCCAAAGGAAAGCCAAAGTTAGGATATGAATGCAGCTATTGAAGAGGATCAGGACGCTTTGGTATTAAGCGTGGATAGTCTGTTTGAGTTTTGGATATTAAGCTAAAGTGCATCATTTCATTCCACCCCATACAGAAAACTGTTGCAGAATTTTATTACTAAGAAGTTTGGAAAAGTATATCTTGCAAGTGATGAACCTTTGGACATTGCAAGGAAAGGTGACCTACAGATTAGGATATGGAATGGAACGCTCTGGAAGTTGCAAGATGTTACATATATTTCTGAACTCAAGAGAAATTTATTTTCGTTAATCAGTTAGAAAGCATAGACTATAGGACTATATTTGAGGATAGCTCCTGAAGAATTATGAAGGGTGCTATGGTTGTGGCAAGAGGAACAAAAAGAGGCACATTGTATATAACCAATGGAAATAAGAATACTATTGATGTTGCCAGCATAGAGGAGAGCTCAGCGTTGTGGTGTTCCAGGCTTGGCTACATGAGCAAGAAGAGAATGCAAGTTATGATGTCAAGAAGTTATCTTCCCAAGCTGAAATTTGTGGTAGTTCTTTGCGAAGACGGTGTTTGGGGTAAGTAGAAAAGAATTAGCTTTGCTAGAATTAAAGATGAATCACATGTCGACAAGTTAGAGTTGGTTTATACAGATGTTTGGGACTTGCGCCAGTACATTTTCTTGGAAGATCTTGCTAATCTGAGACTTTTATTGATGACTCTACATAGAAGGTATGAATTTATTTTCTGAGGAATAATCTGAAATTTTTTGCACTTTTAAGAAGTGAAAGATCAAAGTAGAGAATGAAAGTTGTCTGAAGATTAAGTGCGTCGAATTATACAACGGTAGTATAAATAAAAGCAAGATGCTTATAAATTTTTATGTAGAAAGTGACATCAAGCTGAGAACAATATCGAAAAAGCCATAATAGAATAGAGTCGCAAAGAGAGAATGACGAAAACTCTCAATGAATGTGGTAGAAGTATGAGACTTCATGCAGGATTGCTCAAATCTTTTTGGGTAGAGGCGATTAGCACGGTAGCACATTTAATCAACAAAGAACCTTCAGATCTATTAAATTTCAAATTACCAGAAAAAGAGTAGATGAGAAAGAAAGTAAATCTTACTCATTTGAGGTTGTTTGGTTATCTTTCGCATATGCATGTGAACACAAAGAAGAGAGACAAGCTAGATGGCAAGACATTGGAGTGTTATTTCATCGGCTATGAGGATAATTAGAGTGACTACAAGTTCTGGGATGAATCGAGTAAAAAGGTTATCAGTAGCAATGATGCCTCATTTGATGGGGGAACTATTTATAAGTTTAGCTGGGAATCTAGCTGTATACCAAAAAAGACAAGTGAGATTGAACTAAAGAATAATTTAAAGGTAGTTCAGGGGAGACTTGAGCCTACTACTATTGATTCTAAAGATGAATTTAGAGCAGTGCTAACTACTCTAGCATCCACTTTGAAGAGATCAAGTAGTCAAAGACCTTTTCAAAGATATTCTCTATCTTTATATTATCAGCTTTTAACTGATTCTGGAAAGCCAAGGTGTTATGATGGATAAAGCAAATGGAAGATTTTGTTCAATGGTTGGCTATAGATGGGTGCAACTCACTGGTGAAGAACAAAACTTAGGAGTCATCTTCAGTGAAAGATAAGAAGAGAGGTTTGAAAAATAAGTAAGAGTATAAGATCGAAGAAGAAGAATATGATAGTGAGAGGTACAAGACACTGTTGATAATGAAAAGCATTCCTTAGAAAGGTATAAATTATATCAAATTATTTTCATCCGTGTTCACATTAACTACTATTATGGTTGTGTTGAGTACTATTATTGTGAGAAACTTGTACTTGAAGCAGTTTATGATGAAAACTACATTTCTCTATAGTGATTTGGAGAAAAACATCTACATGGTGTTGCTGGAGGATTTTCTGATATCTGGCAAAGAAAATTTAGCATGCACAAAATCAGATATTGCCTATGTAGTGGGAGTTATGAGCAAATTTATGACATGCTTATGCTTGGTGCATTGGGAAGATGTTAGATGGTTGCTTGGGTATCTTAGAGACGCTATTGAGATGACATTATGCTACAAGAGGAATAACATCTTGGAAGATTAAGTAGATGTGGATCTTGGCGAAAATTTGGATTACAGAAAGAGCACCTAAGAGTTAGCTTTTACTCTTAGAGGGATTGCTATCAATTGGATATCCAGGCTTCAAAAACAGATTGTGTTATTAACCACAGAGATTTAACAGGATGCTATTTTGGAGGACGGGATTATATTATGGTTGTGGAATTTGAATGAGATAGGCAGGGAACAAAATAGCAGTGTTTTATTTACTGATAATCAAAATTCTATTTGTCTTGCTCGTAATTCAGTGTTTGACTCAAGGGTAAAGCACGTACAGTTGAAGTATCATTATATTAGGAGCTTGATTGATGATGGGATGCTGTCACTAGTGAAGATCCTTGGCTCGAAAAACCCAGTTCATGCTTACTAAGGTGGTCTCTATGAAAAACTTTTGAGGCTATATAGCACCTTAGTTGACCTCCATGTTGATTAAGAGAAGGCGGTGCCGCATTAGAGATGAAGATGAAAATTGCTAAAGAAGTTGGCCACATAAGAATGAGTACCAGTAATATACGTCGAAGATCAAGTCTCCAAATGAAAGATTGATGGGAGTGTGGACTCTAGATCTTCTATAGCATGAAAATTGGGAACTATGACATACATATCATATTTGGGAATAGTTAACATAACACACTTGTTATAACAACACTTATTATGAGGATTCTATATCTGTTATGAGGTTTTCGCATTGCTTCAGCGTCTGTTATGAGGCTTCCTTATAAATACCTTATGTATCTCCAATCTTAATTAAGATTTAATTAATGTAAATTATTCTAAGATTTGAGAGGGTGAGATTGTGAGATCTTTATATTTTCTCTAGAGATCCTTTAAAGAATAGTAAAACTTTTCTCTGGTAAGGTTGTGAATTTTCCCCGAATTTAAGGTTTTTTACATAAATTAGTGTTCTCTTGTTTCTTCTCATTTCTTCTGAGATTTGAATCAAATCTTCTACATGACTTGTGATTTTGATTTGTTTTTCTACTGCGTTATTATGAGAATTATCTTAGGCTTTGTGTTGCCAAGTGGGATCTTATTCTTAACAAAAAGTTGACTTGAACCAAATACAATTAACAATCTCAAATCAACCCCAGATCAAGATTGAAATGACTGGTTCTGAGTTGAGACAAACTCAGTCAAAATTTGCTCGCTGCCAGCATTACTCTAAGTAATCCAGCATTTCAAAGGTAACAATGTCGGATGAGTCGTGGTTTAAGCATCTTGGGTCTCACTAATACAGTCCGTTGCTGGAGAGATTACGTTAATTCAAATAAAAGATATACGCAAGACTACTGGAGCTATATCTTTGTAGTCAGACAATTATAAGTCTACTGTTCATTGATCAATTGTTTAATGCAGAAATCAATTCTGTGATTTGAACCTAAATAGCAATAACAATCAGCAAGATTAAATGCAATTTGGAGAAGTATCTAGGTTAAATTCAGTTGATCCCACATAAAATCGATTAATGTAACTCCAGAAAATTTCCTCACAGCGTTAGCAGCAAGCAGGTATTCATCAAAGTACCTTTTAGCTTCATCATAATCAAATCATCAAGCAGAGTTATCCGTAGATTACTAAACAAGAAAATCATAGTTTAAGAAGAAAACTAGGATGAAAAAAGTCTGTGATGCAAAGCAGATTATCGTTCAGGGAAAAACGAAGATTCAAATGTCCTCCAGAGTGAAAAGGCTCGAATGCTAAAATTGATGCCACCGGACGCATTTGTTACTGAAGTTGAAAAAAAAAATTAAAGCTAAATCCACCAATTTAAGAATCAAAAATTTCAAAACCTAAATTGCAAGCAGCAGTAAAAGGGGC
The DNA here is from genome assembly GCA_002786265.1 of Apostasia shenzhenica. Taxonomy (NCBI): domain Eukaryota; kingdom Viridiplantae; phylum Streptophyta; class Magnoliopsida; order Asparagales; family Orchidaceae; genus Apostasia; species Apostasia shenzhenica. The sequence goes on along the minus strand of KZ451885.1, from coordinate 4,592,336 downwards.
AAGAGCAGACCTCCTTATCAGGAGCGCATTCATCGACATTGCAGTCGGATTCATCGGTACCCGACGAAGCGTAGACGGAGAAGAGACCGTGGACCTTCTTCTTCGGCCATCGGGCCTTGGAGAGAAACCTCTGAGATTGGGACGGAAATGCGCAGCTGCTCGCGGATATCACGGACCGGGAAGCGCAAGCCATTGATGACCGGATCTCCTCTACCTCCTCGTTTTCTTCTCTGATTTTCTCCTTCTTCACTTCCCGCCTTCGATCTGCAGTCGATGCGGATGAAATCGTGGGCTTGAAATATCTTGTGGCTGGTTTTCGACGAGAACGGGATGAGCTACGTCGCGCATAGCTCTGCTACAAGTATCACGCAAAAAGATCTTGGGGAGGAGGGAGAGCCTCCATTGATCGAGATTTTAAGTTTGGGTAAATTTCATCCAGGTATCAGAAATTCTAGACTTGTATGAAATCCAAAGTCAGTCTAAAGGACCCGAACAAAATTTACCCTTTCGAGCTCAATTTAATTCAGAAATCTCAGACCGATTAAATTTAAAATTTAGTTAAAATTTATAATCCAACTCAACACAAAAATCTAAAACCACATCCAAGTCTCTTAGTTTCTACACATGGAAGAGATGCACTCTCAACAAGAAGATTGAGTAATTAAAGAGAAAGAGATCAAAAAAATTTCTCGTATTTTTCTCCTAATCGTACAATTCCTCCCGATCGTCAATTGACTATTAACAATTTTTTTGGTGATAATACTTTTCATGATTTTGTATTTGAATGTTAGAATATATTCTACTAGTTTACAACATATAATTTCTTTCGATTATTGATTGTTTGTCCACAAAATTTTGGTGACAGTAAGAAAATCGCAATGTTATTGATAGATTTGAAATTTTTGATGCTATACCAACAGGTCTTCTTGAGTGCAGACTATGATGCTATCAACGTATGGGATTTACTATCACTTTATTGTCGAGGTTGTGGAAATATTTGTAGTGTGGGGATTTTTGATGAGGTATTATTACTTGTGAAAAAGATATTGATATTGGGGATATATAGTTGAAATTGAGTTGAATGAAGTTTTTTATATTTACAAGTAATATCTAAAATAAAGAATAAATTTTAGAAAAAGTGTGTAAAGGAGAACCTTCTTTTGATTAGGCAATGAGCTACAGTATAATGATGTTTTCATCAAGACGTATGAATTTATTGTGATAATGAGTTGAATTTCGATAGACATGCAAGCTTCTTTTATTTTTTTATTTACTTTTAGTTATGCAATGTGGATAATGCTTACTTTCACATCATAATATTTTATTATATTGCACACTTTCACAATGGTATGTGAAAATGTACATAATATATATTTCTTATAGAAAATAATTGAAGCAAAGGTGCTTTCTTTTTTACTCAGTGCTAAGAAACGAATTTATTTTATTTTTATGATATGACATACTCCTAATTCCTGTAAATGCATAGATGGAAGATTGGACTTAGATAATCTAACTTTACTTAAGTTAGTGTTAATTAAATTCATAGCTTAATTGGAAGAGTTAATTTGAAATAGGGATAAATTCATAGCTTTAGAGGTAGTTAATTAAATTCATAGTTTATAGGGATATATGCATTTTTTATCATGAACCTAAAAAATAGGATGGTTTATTCATCTAGTTAGAAAAAATTCTCTAGTGATTATTATTGTTTCATTATGTTGCTATCTCATACTAAAAATATAAGAACAATGACGTATTTATGCCTCCCTTCTTTGCTTGTTCTCTGCCTCTCTAACTAAATAATAATAATTTTTATTTCTATTCTCTATTTTTCTAGTCCTACTAAAAACTTGAGTTATAATATAAGTTTAAATGAGGGAGGGATAAAAAAAATAACAATTTTTTTTCATTTCTTTCTTTTATCAACAAAAAATATGAGATATAGCATCAAAGTTATTTAAAATTCTTTTTAGAGTTCGAGCATTCAAACAAGGAGGAACGAGGGTGCTATGTCGAGGGAAACCTAAAATTAACTTAAACTCATTGTATTGCGCATCACAATTTTGGTGGGGGATGGTTAGAGAGATGGGATTCTTATTAATTTCTTTGTTTCATATTTATGTGAACTTTGTATGCTATTTTGCATGTTTTTGTTAACAAAATGGAGGGATGGATGCTTTAAAACTCTCCTTCCATTGAGAGAGAAAAGGAGGGAGAGGGAGAAATTGAAAAATGTTTTATTATTTATTTGTTATGGCTCACTATTTCATTCTGAGATTGGAGATAAAAGAATTAACAATATGCATCATTACAATTGCATTAATTAATAATCTATGTTCTATATCTTAATAATCTTCCTGCTATATTTTATGTTTTTGATGATGAAAGGAGAAATTAATAGATTTTAAAATACAGTTACAATATCTCATGCCCTTTAATGATGAAGTGAAATGAGAGAAAATTTAAAACCCATACATTGGTTCATACTTTCAGAAAAAGAACAAAGGAGCCAAATTAAAATTAACTTAATTTCATTTTAAACTGACATACAATATCACAAATAAAATTAATATTAAAAAATAATTATATTTTATATCCTATACACATATCAAAATAATAACTAGCTTATATATTATATCGCTCACATGTCCTAACATAATAATTAATTTTATTTTATATCATTTATAATTTTCAATAAAAAATATTTTCATTGAAATTTAATTTTAATTTTTATAAAACAAACAAGCCTTTTAGAGTTTAATGTTTGAGATTTAAAGCTTAAAATTAGAATTTAAGATTCAGGAATTGTGGATTTTAGTATTTAGAGTGTTTGGATTTAAAATTTATGCTTTAGAATTGATGAGAACAAAAAATTATGAATTTTTGTTTGATATATTCAAGAATAGAAGGATAGAATGGCTCTTTGGAGTGTGATAACATGATATGAAATTTCAAGACCGCGTTAGAAAATCACCTGCTGTATCACAAAATAAAAAATAAAAAAATATCACAGTTTGAGTTTCAAGATTGGAATAAGAATTACATTGAAATGACAAGCAGTACAAAACAAATGTAATAAATTTGGGAAATAAAAAGGCGTAGTATAGAAATCAGTGATTGCTCCAGCATTCAAATGGCTGTAAAAAGCCTGGACAGAGAATGACTTTTCAGTCACGTCAAAATTGAGATGGGAAGCATATCCCAATTCAGAATAAAAAAAAATGAATCTTCCAAATAAATCAGGCATTAAAAACTTTTCTTCCTATCTATGCTTCATCAGCTCAAAAATGCATCACATTAAACTACCTCTAAAGCTTCTGTTGTTTTACAGAGAGGTGAATTCGGGGTGAGAAATTTCACAAATTGAGCCTACGGCGAGATTTTGATGATTGTTTAGACCTCTCCTTCCATTTGTTAGCGTATCGGAGGAAAGCCATGGCCGGACTGCACCTCGGCTGGGCTCGAACACGTGTCGAACGGCGGAGTTCGGTTTCCTGAATAAGGGCCTTCTCAGCTATACTCTTTGATCTCTTCTGCAAGGCATTGCTGTGAAAATATGTAAACAAAAATGTCAGCTTGCCGGTTTATCGAATAGATGACAAGGCAATGGAAATGAGCCACGTGGATAATATCAAAAAAATAGAGAAGAGAAGATGAGCTGCTGATAGTTTTTTTTTTTTTTTTTTGATATCGATGGATCAAAATTTGAAGAAACACGAAACAAAGATAAATGGATTGAGAAAACAAAAAGTATGCAGCTTTGCGGAAAAAAAAGGAAAAAAAAAACCATCGGAAATGGATTGAAGAAGCCATGGACAAGAAAAATCTAATTATTTCATTAACATTCAGTGGGAGCTCTAGAGTGGATCTTGGTGACATCTAAAACTGGAGATCATGGAGAAAAAAGGTGAGAACAATATAAGAGTACAGGAGAAAGCTTTAAAGTATCTCAGATCCATCATCCACAATAGGAGGATGTTAACTATAAAATCTAGGATGATTGAAATGGAGAAATGTATCATGAATTATATAGGATGGGTGATGCCCATGAGAATAAGCTTTTTGAAATTAAAGAATAAGTTTTACGAAACAACTATCCTACTAGCTACATTGCATAGAAGTGCTTGGCAATTGAGTGTTGAAGTATCTATAAGAATAGTGTCTGCAATGTGGATGCTCCAATAAATCAGTGATTGTGTGGTCTCATCAGAGTAGACCACATTAGTATAGTTATATTAAAGAGAGTATGCGTGTGTACATGGGATAAGATGGAGGTAGGATTAAGGTGGTCTAAAAATATTCATTGTCAAACTACATTAGGCTTTACACGTAAATGCAAAGGACTCCAAGTCACAACAATAAAAAAGGGAGAGGAAGACCATTAATGTATTAGCATATGGCTATTAAAATGGACCTCGACTCACTAGAATTTACATAAAGAACTGCTTTAAAAAAGCTAAATGACGAAGAAAATAATTGTAGCTAAGAAAAAAATCCATATAATTGACCTCAACTACTTTAAGAAAAAGGCTTTGCTCTTATTGTCGTCGTCATTGTATTTGGAATGTCACTTGGTTAATTGAAATGAAACTACTTTGATAAAATCCACTAGAAGCAACCCTTCTTTGACCATATAAAAGGTGTCCTACCATCCATTATCCAAATTAAAAAAAAAAAAAATTTAAGTTTCATCATTACGATCAATTACCTTTACATAAACTCCCAATATCTTTTAGAGGTAATTCCATAGCTAGACCCCTAATTCTATACAGGTTCACAAAACGCAAAATGTGCTATTAGAGTCTGTACTTTGAAAATAATGGCCACTCCGATCCTTTCGTCACAATTTCTAGTCAAATGCTAGTGAAAAGACTAAAATAACAATATCTCCTTCCCTCACTCTCTTTATATTTCTAGCTCGTCGCCGCCACCACCAGCCCTTTGCCACATAGTCCTAGTCTAATTCAGCCTATCGCTGCTATTGCTCCCCAATCTCATCGTCAGCAGAGGGAGAGATAGAGAGAGAGAGAGGGAGAGATGGAGTTCATCTCATTAGGCGCAGCGACACATGCGATCGCGGTTGTAGAAAGGAAGGACGAGAGGAAGGAGGTATCACAGTGACGACAACCTAGGTGCGGTGATGGAAGCGTGGTTACAATAGCTATGAATGGCTTAGGGTGGCTCCGTGATGTTAGAAGAAAATAAGAAGATGAAATATGAGGCAAAAGAATTTGGAGTTCGGCTCATTAGGCGCAGCGACACATGCGATCGTGGTTGTGGAGAGGAAAAAGGGAGGAAGGCGGTAGTACAGTGGCGGCAATCTAGGAGCGTTGATGGAAGTGTGGGTACAATAGCGATGAATGGCTTAGGGTGGCTCCGTGATGTTAGATGAAAATAAGAAGATGAAATATGAGGCAAAAGTATTTCATTAATTGGACACAAGTGAGACCTTTTTATGGCAAAAGAAGACCCAATGCTAGAAAGCACCTAAATGATATGTTTTATATTTTATGAACCTATGTGGAATTACCCTATCTTTTAAAATGCAATTTTATCTAGATTTCACTTATTGTCTTTAAAAAGAATAAGAAGTCGCTTGATAGTATGCTTTGACATCATATATCGAAGTAACTAAGTATGTGAATCTCAATCTCATAAAGCTAAAATGTGGTAAATATTAGTCAAGGAAGAAATATTCTTCTAATAAAAAAGAAAAACACTAAAAAAAATAACGTATCAATAAGAAAAGAGCTTCAAATACAATGGAACATACCCCCTTAAGAAAAGGGCATTTACATACATGTCACACAAAACTTCAAATATTATACCCTTACTCAAATACATGTTGCTCTATAGTTCAAATTTTATGAAGATGGTTACATGTAAGTAGTATTCAAAGTCTTTTGTGACATATAAGTAATTGTCCCAAACAAAAAAAAATACAATGCAACATACCTGATTTTAACATAGTACTTCTCAAGCTGCCTATTAAGGTCTCTTTCCCTCTCACCTTTTTCGTTTAATGAGCCAATAAGTGCATCCAGCTGATTAAATTTGAAGTTCAACCAGTGTTAGGACATTATATAGAAACTAAATGCTATGAAGAAAACTGACCTCTTCCTTGGTAGAGTAGTATCCCCACTTATCTGAATCCAAGCCCTCTACGAAGAGTCGTCCTTCACGCCGGAAGAACCAGTACCTATTATAATTTCTGTCTTTTCCTAAATAATTGGTGCGAATTGATAGCTTTTCACTCTCACCTTCAAGATGTTTTCCCTGCTTAAAAGTACTCACATATTAATTACAATATAATGGGATGAAGAAAATAAGGGAAGATCTTAAAGCACCTGTTTGCCATCAGATTTCTTTTCATGATTCTCTGTATTCGTATTCTTAAGTCCATTGGGCATCTTAATATCTTTTGTGTTCCTGTGGAATCACAAAATAGGTAGGTGCAAGAAGCTTGAGCTCAAAAAACAAGCATAGTACAAATTTTTAGAAAAACCAGTATATTACAATCAAAAGATAATGATTGTTCCATAATACAAAGTACTTGCATACCCATGTCTCATGATATCTTTCTTGTATGCTGAATGAACCTTCCCGTTGGCATCTCGGATGCCATCACTATTAGTAGGCAAACTGTTTGAAGTAGATCTTCGTTGATATACCACCAAACCATTTGCTACAGTGTGTTCCTTATGCATTTTTTTGGAGTCAATTTCATTACTCAAAAATTTTTCTTCCTTCTTTATTTTAACTTCCTCTCTTTTTCTAGCTGTAATCAACTGCTGCTGTTCAATGCATTCATCTAGCTTAGCTCTTATAGCATTTGTCAGAAGTGCCTCAATAACTAGTTCTTTGAGAATACCCAGCTTGACATGAATATCCAGGAGACCATAGTGTCCACGCTTAATTATAGCAATGTGATCTGACAATCCTGGTCTATCGCTCATCTCCAGAAAGTGACACAAATATTCAGCCCAGTTAGTAAGCTTAACCTGTACAGAATAAAGCATTATTAGACAAAATCAGGCAATGAATGAAGTAAAGTACTGTCCAACGAGAACTTGCTTCCAAAAATTCTGTTCCTATAAACAGATTTACCTTTGAATTCTGTTTTCTGTTTTTAATAGCCAGGAAATAGTCACCCTCATCCTTAATGAGCAGCTGAAGTATTGCTGCATGGCATTCTAGAATGAGCATCAGTTCACTATCCTTATGACACAGAGCATTTTCAAAATCCTGAAGGGAAAATGGCCATAAATGCAGCAGCCTGCCAAATGAAATACAGAAGTTCCAGATCATAAGAAGGTCCCCAACACAATCCAAAGGCACCCGAAAATCTGTTGATGGTGAAGGTCGATCTGTAAAGACAGGATCATCTACAGATGGCTTCACTAAAAGATCATCAATTGGGTACTTAATTGGTTCTTCAATTTGACTTCCTGGGATTTCAAAAACCAACAATGGTCAAGCAGTAAGTTATAAGCATAGTGCATTTGAAAGCCTTTAAGCAATATTTCAATTTTATTGATGACATTCATACCTAGAAAATGTCCATTTTCAGTTCTTGTCTTCTTCTGTTTATGTCCAAACTTTTGGGTATCCTGAAAATGCAGACAATATAAGCATAAAGAGGATGGTTAAAAAATATAAATTCAAGAAAGAGGGTTACCAAGACAATCTTTCCGCCGCCTCTTTTACCATAGCCGTTGCATTCAAGACTTCCATTTTGACCAGAAAATTTATCAGTCAACTCTCTGGGTGGTATAGTTGAAATTCCATGTTGCTTGGCAAGCTTTTCATGGACCACCCATGGAGCACTCTGACAAGTTGACTCTCTGATAAAAGCTTTTAGAATGCTTCTACTAAAAGGTGGTTTCTTGCGTACCAGGTCTTCTGCACAGACTACAGACGTATCACTCACTTGCCTGCCTTTATCAATCCAGCCTACTTTGCATTGAGTCTTCTTTCCATCATCTATAATTTCTACTATTTTGCATGCACAAATCAAGTCCCCTTTCTTTGCATGCAACTCAATACCTTCATATAGATTCTTTTGTAAATTACTATGTATTTCGTTAATAAGGTCTGTCAAGTTGAAAGTGCCTGCAAACCAAGAAATGTCAATTATGCGCATAATTCTTTTCTTTCATTGATTTCATTGATTTCATGCTGATTGTTTAAAATACAATCATATAATATAATCTTGAAACAACAAAATAATAGATGAAAAACAAAAAATAAACCACCACCACCAAGCCTTTATCTCACTAGGTGGGGTCGATTACATAAACCTTTTATTTTAATTGCACTCTATCAAATGATAGTTTCTTATTTAGCTCTAAGTATATAAGGCCATCCTTATAGACAAAAAATAATAAACCAATGGAATATAAACGCAGCAAATTGAGGAAATAATAAATTTTTTGAGTTTATGTATATGTTTATTTATTTGTCAGGTGATAAAATAATGTCGTTCAAGCGAACAATACAAATTTGTGGCAATTACATGCATGCTACTAAAATATAGCTATTTTACATATTTGATACCTATAAATGTTTAATATTACATATTAACCACTAAAGTCATATGAAAATTACTTATGCACAACTCATGCCACAAAACTGTGGCATGTACTTAATAAACGCCATAATTTTCATATAACTATAGTGACCAATATGTAGTATTAAAGATTTGGATGTCAAATATGTTACATAGCTAGATTTTAATGACATGCATGTAATTGCCCCTAAAAATTTATCCTCTTGTAAGAAAGGACAATAGATTTGGGTTAAGTTTTTGTTATTTGTTGGGATTACTACAAAGAACAATCCTCAACTAGCTTGGGATTACAACTTTGTTGTTATCGTTTGACAATGCCAGCAACTTTGAAAGAGTGAGAAATGATGCAAAAGCATATTTTCTCCAAAAATTAATATAGAAGAGCTCATTCGACGACCCATTAAAACAATTTTATGATTAATATATTGCTCCAAAAATTCCTAGAATAAAAAAGATATAGGTAGATCAAGCATCAAAATATCTAACAAAATTAGACTTAAGAAAGATCAACTAGAAAATTGGGGGCGTCAACTGGAATGTCATGTTTGGCATTATGATTATTCATTTCTTAATATGACTAGAACTATAAATGACATATGTTTCTGCAATATCATTAATGAAAAACTAAGAATAGAAGATAAGATATTTAGGCAAATAGTCTTTTAAGGAATCCCAATAGCAATGACAATTAAGTAAATTGAATAGATTGATTAGCATTAACTTTTACACATTGTAAGGCAAACATAAGGCTTGATTTGGATCAAGTCAATGGCCTACTCAGTGTTGAGTCGTGCCTAGGAATGTTGAACCTCTTTCTTATTCTTCTTGTCTCACCAACTTGATCACTCTTCATTGTTCGCCTATTCTCCCCTTTCAACTCTCACTTCTGCTTCACTTATACTCTCAAAAATCTCAATTTTTGTCGTGTATGCCGCCTCTCACCTCTATCATATTGCTCACCTTGGCATCTCTATTTGACATACTCAAAATATCTTAACTGCCTCTATGCCCATTAAGGTGCAATCCTGACTTTGTCCAATGGGAAATGCATTCCACCCTTATTTTCCCCAATCACCTCACTTTTGATGGTGGAACACTGAAATAGAAGCATGGTTAAATTTTTGCGTTTTATCAATCTATCTTTAATCTTAATTAATTCGCAAAGAAATATTTAAATGTGGTGCTTTTTGGGTAACTTATTGTAATTTTAAGTAAAATTTTTCTAATACAAATACCAAACCATTAGGTCCATTACAAATTTCAATGATTCTGTATAAGGTTACTTGCCCCAGCCAAGCCCAGGGCTTAGTTGAATCCAAGATCAAGAATTAAACCCAAAGGTTGGATCGGATTTGAGCAGGATCATACATATTGTTGATTTCAGTGCCTTCGTCTTTAAGTTGACCTACCTGCCTAATGCCTAGATCTACTCACAGCAACATCCACGCCCACAATAAACAATCAACCATGTATTAGTCTGAAGGTTTAAAAACTCTCAGCAACCATTAAAAGCAAGTTGAAGGAACAATGAGATGCCATGACATTAGCTATTTAACAATTGATAATCCGGGTAAGATATCCAAATGAAACATCAAATATACAACTTCCTGAAAAGTGAAAACAGTAACATAAAAAGCAAATCTTTTATTGCAACATCGCTGCACTTTTATTTATCATATCGTGCATACGATTTTGGTTAACTTTATCATACAATAATAGACAGAAAACTAATAACTAACAAAAATAACCAATAGAAGAATCAATAGGAACAGCATGACTAACTCAATGTAACGCTCTCAAAATACAAGTGTTTGAAAAAGCATAGGTATGTAGATAAGAAATAGAAAATTAATAACCATGCTAAATAAATTAAAAAAATTATTACACGAGCCTATGGTGACTGACCAAGTTAGATGTCCAGGCATGCAGAATACATAAACTTGTTTGAACAAGTAGCTAATTGTGTCATGATATTAAAGTTTATTTTAAGTATTAGCAACAAATGCAGCTAATGGTGGCATGATATGCATTCATTTTACATGAAGTAAAGTTCAGTGAGATTTAAAGTTCAACGGTAATTTCAATTGGTTCCTTTGGGAATTAAATAGACTTCCAGGGATTGTTTAGTACAAAATACTACAATCATAATCATCATCCTTATATGAAAATTCCTAGTACTTCTAGTATCAGAATCATCAGCTTTAAACATTCAATAGTACCATATGATTGATAGGCATCGGTTCATGTAGCTCACGTAAAAAAAAAGTTTACAAACACTCTAGATGATTGCTAGTATGTCTATTCAAGTTAAAACAAACGTGGGGGCACTACACTTATCTTGCAACAAATCTTAAAAACAAGAGTTCAACAATCAAAGTATGTATACCATGGCATACAAGACAAGTAAAATCCTACAGAACAGAGTATGATATAGCTAGGAAATGATGAATTCTATTCAACATTACATAATATGAAACTGTGCAATGAGAACTTGCCAGCAAATAAGTGTGAAAATGTGAAAAAGCAAACAAAATGTGTGCTCAATAAAATGAACCTTAATCTTGATGCACATAAAGGATTCAGAATCACATTGAAGTAACCAAAAATATTAAATAAATTCTTACTGAATTGGATCATTTTAAGAACGCGAGGGATCAATTCATCAGGGAATTGCTGCACTCTTTGGGTAGCATTGTGCTCAGAAACCAAAGCTTCTTCATAAGTCAAATTAGTTTTTCCAGTAACTTTGCATGTCCACAGGCGTTGACGATAAAGATTTACACGGTTCAGATATTCTCTAGTATAATTAAAGAAATACAACACACATGTTATCAGAAATTCTGAAATGCCACTATTTCCAAGAAGCAATAAAAATAATTACATTATACAAGCTCTTCAACAATAGTCTATCTAAAATGTTATTGCAAATAAAAGGATACTGATAATCTCGAAATATCTCTTTGGTGAACCGAACTTGGTAAACAAGCTCATTTGGATCCAGATCATTAGGTAGATCAGCCAGAAAAAACAGTTTTCTCTTATGGAGAGGCATGGGTGCTTGCAAGGCTTTCTTCACAATGCAGATCACGGACTAAAAGATCCAGTTGTTACAGCTCAGTGAGAAAGTTTCTATCTGCAGTCCAAAGAAAAAGCTAAGATTCATGTGAATTTTACAATAAAGATGGCATATGCATAACATGACTACAACCAAATTGAATTCTAAATGGAGTTCATAATCACACATTGCCATACTACTAAAAGCAAAACGATTTAGCAAAAAATGTAACGTCAGAACCCATGGACAACTTCAATTTCATATATATAAAAAGCAATGATCTCTTTTAACCTTCAGTAGCCTTACACAGACCCAAGAATATACACAGCAAGTAATGGAGATTTCAAGCTTCAAAACAGATGGAATAGGGGAATTAGGATGAAAGCACGAGCCAGACTTCAACGAAAACACCCTCCTTCTCTTCTGCTACTTCGGTTATTAGCTACACCTTGCAATTACACAAAATTTTATAAAAATGCCATACAATCGGATAGAAAACGTAACAACAAAAGGCCAAAACATCTGCGCATACTACGCCCCTGCAAGAGCAATACCGAAACCAATATACTCGCATAAGACAAACTCAATCAAAACACGATAAACGCAAAAAACAGAGCAAATACAGATAACCATCAATAACGAATTAAAAAAAAGAAGGCTCTTGACCTAGATATCCAAGAGTCAGCACCGTCTCTTCTCAGGAGAAGGTTCAAAGGGAAGCTCCGGAACCGGCCCGAGAAACATAGAGAGACCGAAGAAAGCAACGAGATAGGCCCGATCCAAAGCTCGTAAGCATTTTGGCGAAGGCCGAAGTCGAGCGGAGGGAGGTTGGGAGGGAGAGGGAAGAAAGAATCTTGTTACCCTGAGAAGCGCTCTCCCCGTCCTCGACTTCTCTAAGGAGAAGCCAGCGGTGTCTCGCTCTCGCCCTTGCATTTATATGCATCCCTCTACATTTTGAACGAATTTTTATATGTTTATTTACTTAAATAAAAAATAAAAGGAAATATATATACTTATTAAAAGTGAAATATTACCGCCATCGAGCTGCCCATTTGCCACGTGTGAAGTGAAAGGACGTGCAAATATGCGAGGTGCTTTAGCTGGTCCAATTACACCTTACTGGGCTTGGGCCGCCTTGTTGGGCTGGGCCGTAGCTTGTTCCGGTAATCCAATTAGGTATTTCTCGGCTACAGAAGCAAAGCACAAGGAAGCTAGTTTAACATGCGAACAAAATATCATAAAAGAGTGGATTAATTATAAATTAAATTACTTTAACGGAGATACTTGTTAATCCACAATTTTTGATATTTATTTATAATATATAAATAAGTTTGTTAGAACAAACGTATAACTTAATTTTTTATACAATTTAAACTAACCAACCAACTTTGCTTAAAATGCAATCAAGCACATTGATTAAATTTGTTCACATTAAATGTATATCTAACATTTTATCTTTTCTAAACATAAAAATCAAAATAAACATAACATGAAAGCAAAAAGTAAATTCCAGATTGAATCAAAATCATTTCAAAAAAAATTGATTTCAAATAATCAAAAAACAAAATCAATTATAAATGAAATAAAATTCAACAAGTTACTGAACGAATATCAAGCTTATATCATAATTGCCAGCGGTAAGTATAATTAATCTCCATTTATGAAATACCTTTCCCAGCCTTTCGGCTAAGATCAAGTGTAATCTCCATTTACGAAACCAACTACATTAACGGCTAAAGGAATTGTATTCAGATAAATCTTGAATTTAATCTCATCCCCTAAGCTGTGCTCATTTTTTGATTATTTGATAAATAAAGCAGATACTTCATGATAACAACAATTTGGTTAGATTTAAGATAATCTTAGGCATTATCATACAGTTCATAATTATACAACTGCAAATAATTTCAATCACCTTCAATAAAACAAAAAAATTCAATCACCAAAAACTGAAGCAGCCGTTAACATCATGCAGCAAGCGAAAACAAAACAGTAGAACTTTAGGTCAAATGAAGGATTCCAATATGTCAGAGGTGACACGGGAGCACAAGATTGGATCCCACAGTAGAAGGCTATGAACTCTAGCTCTCAAGTTCTGTTCTACATGAGAAGTTTCTATTTACAGTTGAGGGTAACAGATAGCAGTAGAGATAACCCTTCCGTGGTTTGCCAGAAGGATGTCATTTTTTTTTTCTTAATCTGCTAAACCCTTGGATGACTCGTAGGTCACAATTCCAGCAGCAAACACCTAGGAGCATAAAGGCGAAAAATTTACAAGATAACCTTGTGATCCATGCAGACAAATCAACAAACAAAAGAATGAATGATTGTATACACAAAAACAAATCAAAGCAACTAACCTTTTACCTTTCTAAAAAAAAAGGCTAACCTTTAAGAAATTCGATGCAAAAGCTCCACGCCAGAGAATACTGCCATCATCTACAAGCTAAGAACTAAAACTGAAGTCCACCAAGAAAAAACAAAGCAAAAAGCTGCACATTGATATTGGCAATTCACAGGAACAACCATAGCCAATCACGAGTTCTTTGATGTTCCTTCCGACCGATCAGTTGTTTAAGGCCGATGTCACCAATTTACAAGATTGTCTAGTTTTTATGGCCAAGACACCATCAGTCAACACCTTTCAAAAATCTTGTAGAGCTTTTCTAGCGAAGCAACCTGTTAGATAATATTGAACAAACAAATTAACTTAATCACTAATTTATTCTTATCAGACTGAATTGTGTGCAAGAATTATTATATAGGAAAAATAACTGAGAATGACCACCCCTGAAAGGAGTTTTCTATGAAGACAGGACTTGAAAGAACAATTTTGCTTTAACAAAAGTTAACAAGCATAACGTTAATGTTAGGCAAGCTTCCTTGCCCAATACCATAGCTGGGTACTAGCACATTAGACCGGCAACAGCAATCCTTATCGTAATCTATATGTAAACTGCCTCGTACGTACCCCTATCTTATCCACTTAGAGCTACCGAAAACTGAATCTAGGACATCGAGTGTTAGATCCCAATTACTTATGATCGAATTAATAAATGCATGTACACCATTATTAAAAACGTGTAGTTTTATGCTACAAAATAAACTACCAACCATAGATGGAAACAAAAATCATAAAACCTAGAAAACTTCAAAATTGATGATTAAGGTTAATTAGTAATGTCAGACTTCTTTTAATATGGCCTAGGCCTTATAATTCCAAAGTGTAATCATATACAAAAATACATCAAGACATACTATGGCCAAGAATAGAACAAAAATCATTAGAGAGGGGCATTGCCCTTTCCCAAACAATATAACCATTTATTGTCTAAGTAATTTAGTTAGTTGCACAATTTGTTATGTGTATAAAACTGGTTTTACATGTATGAAGTAATGCAAAAAAAAATAGCTATTATATCCATCAAGTGGTCATAGCTCTCGATTCGGATTGGATATTGCTCTCGGTTAGTTGCTACTTTCAGTCCACTTCACGCCTTGTCGCCTTACTAGTCTTCATATCCAAGAACGCCACCTACTTTTCAACTAATATGTGAGAATTTTCTTGTCGCCACCTTGGACTACCGAGTCAACATGGTCCCCAATGAGATAACCTCCTCCAATCACTCCATTTCCGTATATTGAACTATCAAAACACAGTGTACTAACCAGGAGAAAGGTGAGTTTTCATCCATGTCGTTCCAAGTTGCCATACGCAATGCACATTCCATTCAACTAATGCTTTTGAGGGAGAGCGCTAATCACTATGGACTTTAACTTCCTAGCTCTCCACGTGTAGTAAAGGATTGCCACTTCAACAGTCAACAACTATTCATGCTTGCATGTTGCAACTATCTTGGTCTTTATCTTCAACTTCCTTTGCAAATAGCTTGATATAGGGAGCAATATTTGATCATTTTGGAGCAATCCTCTTACTTTTACATGCAACTTGCATTAAAGGGATGTTTGGTTCAATATCATCTTGGTATTATAACAAGCTATTTAGAAAAAATAATTATTTGATTTGATGATATGTGAAGATAACTCGGTAAAAATTATGAAATTGCCACTCAAAAAAATGGTATCTAGATGTCAAGATATCTAGATAAATGACATAACATCAAGATAATATTGAACCCAACACCCCTCAAATGTTGATATAGTGTAGCTTTTCCTCTATCACATCCCGAAAGGCAAAGGGTTGAGGTGACCAATCCCCTCTTTTCTGATTTGGCTGACCTATCAAGCACCACAGTCCCCTTTGTTTTGACGGCCATCTCCACAATTGCGTTAGAGTATAATAACAGTTTCACCACTTCTCAATGCAACATTATGCTCCCTTCACACAAAGCTTTGGCATAAGCTTTGCTGAGACATTATCCCCTATGCCACTGGTTGAGACTATTAGAAACACCTAGCTATCACCCAGCTTTAACTGCATTTGGCACAGAATTTGGGTCTTTTTTTGGACCCATAGCATACCATGAACCTTCCTAACTTCCCTATAAAGAAGACACACACACATAGAATCAAACATATCCACCTCACATTTTCTATCATTCTATTGGTAGTTGCTTGGAGGGGGTTATATGTTGTTCCAAGCTGCAATAGGCAATGCACATTACATTCAACTAATGCTTTTGGGGGAGAGCACTGATCACTATGGACTTTACACTTCATAGCTCTCCAAGTGTAGTAGAGGATTCCCACTTCAATAGTCAACAACTATTCATGCTTGCATGTTGCAACTATCTCGGCCATTATCTTTAACTTCCTTTGCAAATAGGTTGATACAGGGAGCAAAATTTGATCATTTTGGAGAAATCCTCTTAATTTTACATAAAAATTGCATTAAAGGGATGTTTGGTTCAATATCATCTTGATATTATAACATACAACAACAACAACAACAACCAAGTCTTAATCCCACTAGGTGGGGCTTGATATTATAACATACTATTTAGAAACAATAATAGTTTGATTTAATGATATGTGAAGATAACTTGGTGAAAGTTATAAAATTTTAATTCAAAAAATGACATCTAAATATCGAGATACCTAAATAACATGGCATGAAAATAAGATAATATTGAACTAAATACCCTTCAAATGTTGATATGATGCAGCTTTTCCTCTTTATCACATCCCCAAAGGCATAGGGTTGAGGTGACTAATCCCCTCCTATCAAGTCATGCCATAGTTGGAATAAAATTTTGCAAATTCTCCATGAAAAAGCTTGTATTGTGATGTCTTGTAAACCATATATAAAAGTATTGTTCATTTTAACTTAGTGAACCACGCAACTTAGTAGCTCCCAAAAGGTCACTCATCTTAGGATTACTTAAGCTCAAGCATGTTTAACTATAAAGTTTCCATCATTAGCCTTGTTTTACCAAAAAAAACCTTTACATCTAAAGGTCATGTTATTACTTATATAGTTCAAATTTTTTTCCCTTTTTGATGTAAACTGATTCATTCTCGTGCCCCTTTCACCACTTGCTAGGCCTAGAAGCTTGCTAGCAGCCACTTTGCATACAAGTGCTTCCCTTTTTCTCAAGAGATTACACGACAATCACTCTCTGCCCTTTTAAGCTGTGGGTAGACTGTTAGAAACACCTAGTAGTCACCCTGCTTTAACTGAATTTGGCATAGAATTTTGGTCTTTTTTTGGTCCCATAGCATACTGTGAACGAAGCCTCCGTACAAAGAAGACACCCACACAACATCAGACATATCCACCTCACATTTTTATCATTTCTATTGGTAGTTGCTTGAAGGTGATAGCAATCATAACTCCCACTCCCTTCAGCCAAAGTGACTTTAGCTTTCTTGTTTCTCGGTTAGCTTGCAATTTTTTCTCCCACCGCATCTCCACAGTGTTATTGTTATAGGTCTTCCCCAAGTGGCCTGAATCTTGTGGCAAAGCAAAGCTAGCACCATCTCGTTCAGCTGCATAGAATGTTGCGGTTCTGGTCATGTTCCAAGAAATATAGCTTTGCTCCATTTTGACCTCGCTATTAGATTCGCTGACTTGGTTGCATTAGGCCTATTATCATCCTCCATTAATGACAATGAAACAGTGCCCCCATCATTTCACACCTGCGAAACATCTTCCTCCATGGTTTCCTAGTTAGCTTCATGAGAATCATGCATCCTCTCTTCCCTTTGACGCAACTCGTAATTGCAAGTCAGGAATGCCACCAGGCCGCCCACCAACTTGCCATTCCCACTGCCCATGGCTGAAGAAGATGGCCTCCTCCCTCCTTGGAAGACTTCATTCTAAGATCCAGTTCAGCTACAAACTCGGCTACCCGACTCCCTTCCACCATTGCATGTCATCTGCCTTCCATTGGAGGTGAGGGGATTTGCCCACCACAATTCTCGCATGCCATGGCTTTCACCCAGCTAACCAAGATATAACGGCTTATCTGAAATGCACTAAAATCAATTACTAGAGACGACAATGTCAGTTAGTTCGATTACTACTACAATATGTTCAAATATTACCCAAAAAATTCTTGTACATATCTATTAGCATAATTGATTATCTAAGCATAAAGGTGCTTATCAAATAGGTCAAGTTGGAACCAATCCAAATACATTCATAGCAGTTCTGACTAGTTTTGCTCAAGGAACCAAGAACTGATCAGTTGGGTTAAACTGGAACCAATCTCGAGGCCAGAGGGGGCAAGTGGTGTGCATAATAAAAGAAAGTCAAGTTTCATGGGGCATGCATGCTACCGGCAGTCCCTCCTATTTGAAATTAAATATAGGATTGGATTTAAAATACTTTGTTTTTAATTAACCTATCATTTGGGTTAAATTGGATTACAATTTCTTTATAAAAGCATCAAAAAAAGAGATTTATATACGCCAAACTAAAAAATTTTCAATTTTCATATGCTAAAACACCAAATTTATGGCCAGTGCAAACTAAATGCATAAATATTACATTTGACAAGGTGGCAAAGTTAACATAAGCAGCATACAAAAACTAAAGCCCACCATAATATAGCTTTATGTATCTCAAAAAATAATGTAATATATATAAATATATTATGAAAATTTACAGAGTTCAATTAAATTGTAAGGCTGCAATTTTTTGAACTTCCTAAAAGAAAATTCCTTTGAAATAAAAAAATTTCACAGAACATAGAGTTTGGAACATATTATTTACAGATTACACATTTAATGAGTACTGGAAAAATTATCTTGGGTGTTTATAAAATTTACAACTAAATCCTCCAAAATCCAACATTTTTTAACTACAAAAACAACAAAATAACTTCGGTATGAAACTTGCTTTTCAAATCTATGAAATTCAAAACAAAAAGGTTCAACTACAGAAAAAGAATGTAAAACAGAGAATGTGAGCCAAGGTAGTAGAAGTTTTAGGCAAACCTGAACAAAGGTTCCATCTGTGGCCATTGCCTTTGGTGGCTTGAGGAAAAGCCTCATGGCTGGAAATAAAACATGCTGAATGGTCCATTCCCTCTGCGCCCATGCTGTTTCAGCCTCAGCGAGCAGCTCATGATCAACATCATCATTCAGAACGCCCTCTGGAAGACGTTCCAAAAACAAAGTTGTAAGAATGAGAGTACAACTGAAAACTATGGACGTAGAATGTGAAGGGAATAAGGAAAGAAATGGAAGAAAGAAGGAGAACAAGGAAAAGAAGAATTAGAACGAGAAGAAAAACAGGGAAAAGAGGAATAAGTCGCAAAATAGAAACTGTTTTTCTGTGGTTCCGCATAAAGTCCAACAGTTATACTTACAGAAGGAATAGAAAATGCAATGCAAAAGCTTCTCATTTTGCAAAAATTAACTACCTTCCAGTCATAAAACTTCAAAAAAATAAAAAAACTCCATCCACTCATATTTGCCAAATTAGATAGAATATACCGCTATCTCCAAAGAAAGATGTTACACTAGGGCTTCCATGAAATCTACCAAGTCTCTATAAGC
Source organism: Apostasia shenzhenica (assembly GCA_002786265.1). Taxonomy (NCBI): domain Eukaryota; kingdom Viridiplantae; phylum Streptophyta; class Magnoliopsida; order Asparagales; family Orchidaceae; genus Apostasia; species Apostasia shenzhenica. The sequence continues at coordinate 4,572,747 of KZ451885.1, read as the reverse complement.
AACTCTATACACAAGCCTATGGATGTTTGGGTTGATCTGAACAATGGCTATGTTATAGTTTCATATTTCGTCGTTCAAGCTCAACTTGGATCAAGATTTGACACAATTTAAACACGGTTCTTTAATTTTTCAAAAAAACATGGTTCTTTATGAAAGGGCAAGCTCGAGCTCAAATCAAGCTAGGGTCATGAACAAGCAAACTTTTTAATGAGCCTGAAATCGAGCCCAACACCTTAACAGATACCGAGCTTGCAATAATGTTTGCAATTGAGCTTAATATCAAGCCAATTCTTAAGAATGAACTCATATCCAGCTCAATAATACGCTCGAGCATGAACAATTCTTTAACAATGGAATTACACTGTTCATAGACAAGTAGCACCACCAAATCATCATTATGTTTCAAAACAACATTACAACACTAAAGACAATATCAAGACCCTTAGAAAACCTCAAACCAAATAGCTAATCTATCCATTAATTGATCTCTCAATTAGTCTCTTCATCTTGATAATTGAGCCGCTTATCAAGCTTCAAACAAGCAAATCCAAAAACGAACATAATATGTTCAAGATCATTCAGTTACAAGTAGAACTTTAATATTATGTTTAAGCATGGTTCATTATGCTTGGCAAACACACAAGGTATTACAGCCTCACCAAAAACTTGGTTCAAATTACAGCTTTATTGTTGCCTACACATGCATGTGAAATCTATGTTACTAGCGTACCAGAATTTGTTGACTCAATTGCTGTATTTGTGATTACATCTCCTTTATTTCTCTTGTAAAACTGAATCCCATTGCCTGATGGATTTGGGAGGACTGGAGGTTGCACGGAATAGAAGTTCCCAATAGCAGCTGCAATCGTCTGGAAGCACTCTTTCTCACTGGTCCAATCAACCTACAAAAAGTGATAATCTGCTATAAAACCTGATTTACAAAAAGTGATAATCAGCTATAAAACCTGGAATGTCTTGACACACTAGGCCATTTGATATTAGTTCCAAGACAAAAAAGATGGCATATGAATAAAGAAAAGTACACCGGTACCTATTTACAAAAAAATGTGATGTATAAATTTGGGTGAGCTAAAGAAAACTTAAATTAATGAGTAATTCTTTAAAATTGAGAAAGGGTGATTAAGTATAAATTACATCATAATACTAAAGTCGTAGAACCAATTTGCTTTTAAGCTAAGTAGATCAACTATAAAAGCTATTCAATTTTTGAAATGTTTAATAGATAAGTTTAGAGAGAAAAAAATATCAGTATTTAGTTTGTATTAATTTAGAAAAAATTTATAATAAAGTCTCAAGAAAAGATTGAGTATAGTTTTGAATTTATAAACATCAAATCAACCAAATAAGATTGTAAGCCGAAATTCAAACCAACCAAATAAGATTGTAAGCCGAAATCCAAACCAACCAAATAAGATTATAAATTTAGGTGGTTCAATTAAAAGTATACTTACCACCTTAATTAATTAATTAATTTCAAAAATTTAAAAATCCTAAAACTATATTACAACATATCACTAAAAGATTTCATAACTAAAAGAGCAAATAAATATCATAATTTTAAAAAGAAAAATAAATTACATAAAATGATAACATGAAATTAGTAAAAACTATGGATCAGAAGCATGCATGGGAGTAGAAAAGAAAACTTAACTAAATAGGTGGCGGGGACACGACAACATCGGAATGTCGATTTATTCCAGGCAGGGTCTACACTCAACGTCCGAGATCTCACCACGTGGCGTCGATCTGGACGGAGGATTGATATTTGCAGATTTGGCAGCAGACACGATTGGTGGCTAATCAGTGGATTGGAAATCCCCATTTAAATCAATTTGTTGATTTGAACGAGAATATTCCAAATTTTGGGCTGATTTCCTTTTATTTGCTTCTTTTTTTAGACATTTGTATTTGGCATGATTGTAATCATTTTTATTCTCGCATTTATTTCAGCATTTATTTTCGCATTATGAATTTTAAATGTAATAGGCCTATATAAAGGCATAGACTAGTGTTATTTTTTTGAATCTTGAAATGAAATCAATTTGAGTTTGAATTATTGTGTTATATCCTGGTGAAGGGAAATGTTGGAGCCTTGGGTGAAGATAACTAAATACCTTAAAGAGATTTAAAGTATTTTCCCAACTTTTTTCAGATTTTAAAATAATTTAAGCTCAAAGAAATCCAGACCCTTCATTGCAATTTCTCAGCCCTAAATTCTATTTTTCTTCTCCCCTCTCTGTCGGCTGGGCCCGAACCCACACGCCTATAGGCAAGCGCCTGCCTCCGCCCGCCGATCATCGGCGAGCTCCGGCGACTTCGCTGTCACCGCCGATCAAACCTGTCGCCGCCGCACACCTCGCCACCCGTGCGACCTGATCCGCGCCGACTCCAATACGCAATGCCTACGCACGGTACCGCCGGCTCGGCCTGCCCTCCCTGCAGTCCGGCGAGCACAAGAGCCACCGCGGGTCGCCGCTGCCAGCTTGATCCGCGCAAACGACCCTCGTCCCATTCGGCCCCACAGCGTTGTCGCCTCTGCCACGCTCGTCCGCCTCCATCATCGCCTCAGGCGGCCTACCGGCCACTGGCAGACGCCGGCAATCTCGCCGTCGACGCTCCACCCACTCTGCTCGACCGCCGGCGCCATCCCTTGCTCGATTCGACCTAGCCGCACCTGCACCCGCCCTGTTTGCTGTCGCCGCTCTGCCGCCTTCCCTCCCCTATTCTGCCACCCCCTTATTGCCCGCTCAGGTTGGGAGATTCTCGCCGCTCGTCCGCCTCGGTACCATCAGCTTTGGTCGCTTTGACTCATCCTCGTGGTAATGGAATCTCAACTTGAGGCAAATCTGATCACCAACTGGATATTTCGAATATCTTGCAAGATCTTGTAGTGTCGTCTGCTATTGGGACTATTTGATTTGCTCACTTGTGTGACCTGAACATTACTGTGTGATTAAATTGCTGTCGGGTAATATTACATTGTGAGTATGCCTATAGTACTACGTACTCTGGCTTTGACTTGTTAAGATATAGTTGCCCTAAATCATTTGGTAAATGTACTAAATATCATTTAAATTTGTTTCTAGATATTTAAAATTGACTCACTTCACGAATTTATAATTTCTTGGTTATTACATCATTGTCAATAGAGATATTCTTATACTAATTTATGCTCATCCGCTAGAATTATTTACTAATATCTAATTTGGGTTGCGTCTTGCATGTTGTTCCGCATCATCTTGGTATCAGAGTATGATTTAGGTTAGGGCATTTTATTTGATCATTTTTACATATTCTGTATTATAATTTTATTTATTACTGTCTAATATAAGTATCATATGAGTATGAACTCTAAAATAGAAACTATATTATCTGAGCTTATAGCAAGGTTCGACTGCATATCCACACCTAATAAACCACTATCGATAGAAGAAGTCGCGAAAAATTCTTATTTTTCTGGTGATTCAGATTATTTATCATATAAAAAATGAGAATAATTTAAATCATTATTTTGATTATTGTGGTTGGAATGAGTTAGAAAGGGTTAAGTATGCGAAATTAATGATTCTTGGTAAAGCAAAATATTATATTGGCCCTGTTTGGTGCGAAAACCAAAATGGTATTAGTTTAAAAAATAATAATAATAATAATAATAATAATAAAAAATAATTTTTTTTAATCATTCTACACAAATTCTAATATGAAAAAATATTATTTTACTTCACATACTCAATAATTTTCAATAAAAATATTAACTTTATTTTACATCCTAAACCAAAATACTCGAATCAAGTATTTTGGTCTAGAATGTGAAAAAAATTTATATTTTTATTAAAAATTATTGAGTATGTGAAGTAAGATATTATTTTTTTATATTAGAATTTATGTAGAATGATTAAAAAAATTTATTTATTATTATTATTGTTTTTTAAACTAGTACCATTTTGGTCCTCGCACCGAACAGGGCCTTAGAGATTTGGAGAATCAATGTCCTTGGGGTAAGTTTAGGCCGTTTGAGACGTAGGATGAAATCAAAATTTATTTACGTAGGAGATATTCCCTTTCATCCCATAGACTTAACTCTATAATTCCTAAACAACATGACCCTAGATTAGTACCATATGCTCCAATTCCTACTCTCATTGTTAAATGTATTGAGACTATAGGTGACCAATCTAATTTCCTCGTGAAAGAAGTATTGAATTAGTTCTCTACAGAGACCTTCATTCTTCCTAAAGCATTGGAATTTGATTCGTTACCTATATCCATTTATATAGCAGATCCTAGTTTAGCCGAGGAGTACGAGAATTACGATGATGAGATGCACGAGGAAGATAGTTATAGGATAGAAGTTGAAAGTCAAGTTGAGATAATAATCATAGAGCTGAGTCATAAAGAAAAGTAGATCATAAATTCGATAAAAACCACTACATCATCCTACTGTATTGATGATACTATCGATCACATTGAGATGATTATAGGCTACAATCATTATGAGGTCAATAGATTCGATCTAGTTAAGCATACTTATGCATATCCTAGATTTAGTAAAAACTTGACACTTATAAACCAATGTAGTCAGATGGCACATGAGACTGAGTGGTTGGCTACGCGAACATCTGACTGGTGTGTTGTACAGTTCTCCAGATATTTCTGGAAAACTTTATGGCACCTATTAGAAACCGCAACTCTCGTGACTCTGACCTATTCTCCACATGCCTATAATCAGAAGTAATTATTCAATAGACACTAGTAAGGTCATAAATCAAATCTCCATACATATAATTTTCTGTTCATATTGTAGATTTAAGTCTAGTCAGTATTTGTATTTGTATTTTGTTTTAGTTCATTGCATGTGTCAGTTTCTTTATTTATATATTATAAGATAAATGAAATCAATAAAATTAATGGTGAGCTATTATAATTAAGTGTAGAAAAATTTTCTAAATATTTTATTATAATAATTTAAGATAATTAGATTTCAAATTTAATTTATTTTAAAATTTTTATTAAATTGGGTCAACTAAATAATTTTGAATATTATTATTAGATCATGAGAATAGCTGATACCTTCAATATTTCAGATCTATTGGTTATCAGAACACAACAGTAATACCTAGTGAAGCAATAGTCTTTTATTCCCTTTGAATGTAGCTTTACCCACGAGAGTCCATAGCCAAAATCTATCTCAATAATTATTTAGAGCTAATTGAATACTTGTTGAGCAAGTAATTTTAATAGAATTCAATTATCAGTAATATTTGATTCGGTGGAGAATTTTACCTTTTTAGGAGGCTTAAAGGTTACAGTTGATCTGACCCACTCGGAGACACATAAGTCGCATAACCCATACTCGACGAGGTCGAATTCCTCCCACCTGGGGAGAATTGGTGGGGACACAAATCAGCATTGAATTGGATGGCTAGAATGATGTTAAGTGCTGAATCAAAATTCAAATTCAAATTAATTAGAGCCATTAGAGATTTTCATATTAGCTTTATTTAGATTTGATTTAATTTGTTTGATTCAGAGCATATTTGAGAGGTTTGAAAGACTCAACATATTTGGAGCTGATTTTATTTTATTGTAATAAAATTAGTTCCATTTTATTTTTATTTATTTGGTATTTTATTTCTTACATTCAATATTATATTTCAAATTTCTTTATGGGATCTCGCCTTGCATTGTAAAGGGGATAGCATTTGATGAATGAAATTGTGTTTGAGTTTTGTCAGAACCTAGATCCGGATTAAGGGGCCGATATTCCGGTGAAGTACAGGGTAGGGTTAGCCTTTAGTGAGGATCCTCAAATTAGTCTAGCTATCCACTTTTCAAAAAAAAAAAGAGATAAAAAAAACTTTGCTCACTCACCTATCTCCGAAGCTGGCTCCGCTCACACCGCCTTCGCCTCTGTTGACCAGCCGGTTACCCGCGAGAGCCGGCAACCCTGCCGCCGCAACTCCAGCCGTGCGGCCAGCCAATGCCCGTGTCCAGCCAGCAGTCATCGCCCAAGACGTCTGATCTCGATCCCGCTGATTCTGCCTTCTGTAACATCGTGCACACTGGTTCGGTCATCTCAAACCTCATGCACGACGTTTGACCTTCTGCAACCTCTCGCGCACGACGTTTGGCCTTCTGCAACCTTCCGCACCGAATGTTTGGTCTCTACAACCTTCTTCGCCCGACGTTTGGCCTCTGCAACCTCGTGCACGACGTTGGACCAAACTTCAATCCCCCTGATCTCCTGCAACATCGAACAAGAGGCTTAAGCCAACGGCCTCCTCCATAACATCGGCTACGATGTTTTCAACCTGCCTGGCTGTGACTAGATCAGTTAACCCTCATTGCCAGTGACTCTTCTCCGATTCAAATCACTGGTAAATTCTTTCTCGAACCCAACTAAGATGATTATTTGATTTCAACACAAATTATCCGCTTGACTTGGGTTATTTATTTGACTCTAATTGTGTGACCCGATATTTCTTTGTGTGTCAATTACTGTTGGATTTAACCGTGAGGTGTCTGTTCTAAATTCCTGAACCTCGAATCTAATTTATTGAATTTAAATTGACGACCTAATCTAAATTGATAAATTCTTATTTATCATACGATTCAGTTTAATTTTAATTTTTAAATATCTTAATTTACGGGATTCAAAAATCTTATTTATCATATAATTTATCTAGAAAATATTTTTCTCTTAATTAAAATAATTTGCTAATCAATTTTACTGAATATAAATATAAAATATCATTTGCAATTTTTTTTCGTTCCGTATTAATAGGATTAAATAAGTATACCATAAAAATATCAAAATATCATATTTGAACATTTCACATAAGCCAAACCTACACAAGCAATCTAGGGTTGAACTATGAACATATCACACAATTATGATAAGATTATCACCGGATGGTATGCAACATTTAGGTTAATTTGGCCATTACGAATTTTAAATATATGAAATTGAATCCAATGCAAATAACCAAATCAAGTTCAAAAAATCATACAACCAAACAATTGAATAAATTCAATTATCAAACTATTGACCAAACTGACATATTCTAAACTAAACCAATCAAATTTGATCTATTCAGTTCGATTTTTTGGTTTGAACCAATTAATACATACCTCTAAATAAAGACATAAATAAGAAAGTTGTTATTTGACACAAGATGTTTGATTAAAGATTTTTTTATTATAATTAAATTATACTAAAGCTCAACTTTAAGTTCATTTCTTTAAATTAATCATAGAGATGCTTTGGTGTATATTTTCACAGATAATATTCTTTTTATCAATAAAATTAAAGATGAGGCTAAGGGGCAAAAGTCAAGTTATAGAAGAATGCCTTAAAGTCTAAGGTTTTCATCTCAATGGGCCCAAAATTGAATATATAAAGTGTAAATTATATTAATATTAGAGAAGTGACAATTAGCGATTAAGTTATCAAGAAAAATAAGTGGTTTGGATACCTAGGTTCAATCATATAAAACGATTGTAAAATAAATAATAATATTATTAGTATAGTTCACATAAGATGGATTAAATGAATGAATGCATCTAGTGAATTCAGTGATAGCCTGTGACAACCAAGAATAATTCAGTGAATGAAAGCATATTTGGCTGGACGCTTGTTTTACATTTAAATTTATGCTACTGAAATTATTTTTTTTCAAAATAATTATATGCATGATTTCTGATCAAGCTACATGATCGAGAATTAATAGAATAGAACATATGATTTATAAAATTACAAGTATGTTAAAGAGCATAATAATGTGTATTTAGTATATTATTGAATTATTTACCAAGTTCAAAGGGAAGATGTGATTTGTGAACTTGGAAAAACTAAATGGAATTAAAATGATGTTTTAAAGCTCGACAACGAATTTAAAAAGGGTTTCTTGTCGTGTTTATGTCTCTACCTATACTCGAGCTATATGATATGGTAACCTGCCAAATTCAGGGATGGTTGCCTAGATGTATAAATAACTTATCAAATTCGGGGATAGTTGTATATGTGACACTCCTCCATTTACAGAGTATAGGAGTTGCATTGATCCTATGTATATGTAATGGTGAAAGGAGGCAGTTGAGGAATAATCCAAGAAACTGAGACCCAAAAAATAAAATGTATAAAGAATAAAAAGAATTTACAACGTATTATTATTGCATGTTTATGTGACATGAGCATTTATGTTATGATTGTTAATTGCTATAATTATTTGTTATTGATGCTGTTAAGAAAGAATAATGTATGTCTGCTTGCAAATGATTTTTATTTAGCAAGCTAGTATAAGCCTACTCAATCCTAGAGTCAGTGGACTGATGTTTTTATTAGCAAGTACTGGTGAAGAAAGAGACACATAAGGGGATTATGAGCTCTAATTCAGGGAGATTTGTAGTTCAGTTTGACCTTTTTCTTGTTATATAAAGTCGGATATATAAAAACTGATGATATAGCCTGTAAATAAGTAAACTTATGTTTTAACATGTTTTCTATAGTTCAATTTAATATTTAAATTATATTGTTTCCGCTGAAAGTGTTAAATTATTCTGTGTTGCTAAAGTTATTTGATTCAAATTAAAATCTCCCCAATGAATTAAGTTTGTTGTCGTGATGTCCCGAAAGAGGGACGTCACATAGCCTGATGGAAAATTCTTACATAAACTTAAAAGGTAAATTTTGTAGGATAATAATAAGCCTATCGATGTTACATAGTATTGAATGCTAGAGTATAAAGAAGAAATATAAAAATAAAATAAGTGACATATAGATAAGAATGTTAAGGTAGATGTGTGGGGTATACATGAAAGGATAACATGAGAAATGAGTACATCTATGAAAAATTGAAACAGTTTCAATTGAAAATAAACTATCTTAAATAGTTTTGATAAATAAATTATAAGTTGATAGAAGTTCTAATAAAGATAATTGAGATATTAAATTTTGACCATGTAGAAAGAAGAAAAAGAAGATAAAAAAAATGACAAGAAATTATAAGAAATGATCTTGCATACTAGGAGTTAAATGAGACATTTAATAGAACTCAATGAAAATAAAAGATTCATGTAGCCGACCTTACCCAGTGAGATTAAGGCTTCATTGTTGTTGTTGATCATTATCACAAAATCAATCTTTGAAATTATCTTCTCTTTATTTGTGATAAATTATCAATTAAAATACATTAATTCCTAATTTCACATTTGTCTCACATCACTTATATGTGCCCTAAATCAAGCTTATCATAGGATTCCATTTTATAGCCTTATAAGCCTTCAGATGTAAACTGCATATTTTTTAAAAGGTTAAAGCAGAATTTTGCAAACAATGCCTCTGCAATGATCTTGTAGTTTGTGAAAAACACTGTCAACAGTTTAGTAGCATCATGGCATAATATTAATCAAAAAAGTGGAAAGAGATTTAAGGTGAAGGATAGATGCTTGTTATGTTGGAGATGTCTTCTATGCAAATTAACTTATAAGAAGCACATCTACTTGAGGCAAAGACCTTAACAGAATATGAAGGCAAAAGATATTGGCACCTACATCATTCCCCAAAGTCAGTAAAAACTCTGGAACATGGTCCATGTCAGGCGTGTGCTGATCAAGCACAACAGGAAGCCTTAGCAGGTTCATTTGTTGATCAATATGAATGGAGAGGTACTCGTCCAGTAATTCTGCCTTTTTCATAAGCAGCTCAGCATTCATCTGGCATGATTGAAAATAGTATTAGGATGATACATGTACCTCTCACCAAGTATTTGTTATGAATTGAAAGAACATAGGTATCATCTCCTGTTCATAGGATAGAATCCATCAATCCAAGATTGATATGCCATCATAGATAAATAAGTATTAACGAAAATACGGACTGCACAGTGTTTTCAAAGACCATTTTTCAAGGAGAACTTCTAACAGAGAACTAATACTTCACTAACAATGATTAGCTTTGTGACGACCAAAGAATAATGATTTGAAGTTTAAAAACTAAAACTATTTTGGACTCAAAAGAAATATTTTTGGACATTAAATGGGACTGCCGTTTTTCGCGTGTCGCCCGCGCTTGGAGAGAGAAAAGCTTCTTTCTCTCTCTCCCTCTTTGTTTCGCCCGTGTCGCGTTCGTGCCGTGCCGCGCCCGCCTCTTCGCGTTCCGCCGAACCAAGCCCAAGCAGCAGCGCCAACTGCAGCCAACAAAGAAGAAGAAGAAGAAGAGGAGGAAGAAGGGAAGGAGGAAAAGGAATCAACCAGGATTTTCTCGTCCAATCTCTTTGTATATTTCTCCGGCTTATATTGAGCTATCAACATGACGTATAAGAGGTAGACAAAAATTCTAAGTTATTTATTAAATTAAATTTATCGGTTAATTAATTAGTTTAATATATGTGATTTTATGTATTATGTTGAAGTACAAATGATATGTATTGTTAAATACTTGTTTATAGTTGAATCCATGTTGCAGGAATTATTATTACTGCTCAGAATGTTTCATATATTTCGTTATATGCATGATTCTGATTAAGCTATATGTGGAATGAAATATTGATTTCTATGTAAAATAAATGTATAAGAATCTTAAGAGCAAGATGATATATTTAATTGAGTTGTTTATCAAGTCAAAAGGCAGAATATGATCTTGGACTTGGAACAACTAGATATGATTATAAAATATTTTAAAGACCGACAATGTATTAAAAAGGGTTTCTTGATGTGTTTATGTCCCTGCTTATGCTCGAGTCATGCCAATGCCAGATGTGATTGGTAACCTGCCAAATGTTGGGAATGGTTGCCAAGATGTGTAGACAACCTGCCAGGATGGTTGTATGTTATGTGACACTTCTCTAGATGTTTTAGAAGTTACCAAGGATCTTATATATATATGATGATGAAAAAGAGGCAACCAAGAAATCGAGGCCCAAAAGATAAAAGTATAAAAAAAATAAAAAGGATTTACAGCGTATTATTGATATTGTATGTTAATGTGACATCAACATTTATATTATGACTGTCAAATTGTCTTGATTATTTGTTATTCATGCTGATAAGAAAGTATGATGTATGTTTGCTTGTAAATAGTTTTTACTTAGCAAGTTAGTGCTTATTGTCTACTCAGTCCTAGGGTCGGTGGACCATCATTGGCAGGTACTGGTGAAAAAAAAAGGCACACGAGGGGCCTACGAGCACGAATCAGGGGGGATTTGTATTTCAGTTTGATCATTTTCTTACTGTATAAGCTAGATGTAAATTATGGTTTGTGTATAAATAATTATGTGTTAAACATGATGTTTATAGTATCAGTTTGTTATTTAATTATATTGCTTCCGCTGTATGAGTTAAAAGTTTTTATGTATAATATTCCCTATGATTTAAGTGAGTTTCGTGGTGTCCCGAAAAGGGGACGTCACGTGTGGTGTCTCGAAAGGGGGACGCACAAGCTTCCTCTATTGGAAGAGTGGGGCGGCTTAGATAAACAATAGTCATATGATATCATTTGATAAATGGCTAAAAACTAAATGGACATAAAAAACCTCATGACCAAAACTATATTTAATTTAAATAACTAATTAAAAAATATATTTTATATCTCATTTTACACAAATTTTAATATTGTACAATTATTTAATTTCACATCTTATACATTTCTCAATAAATCAATCAATTTTATTTCCTATATTTTAGAAAAAGCCAAAAAAAATTCTAAACCATATTTTTTCCTCCAACCAAACTAACCTCATTGATATTGCTAAAAAAAATTATACAAAGAAACCATCATGTTATAAAGTAGTCGGTGATTCAGTGCTAGCTGTAAAGAAAATATCAGCTATATGTATCATAGGTAAACTTAAAGCGCAAATTTTGCAAGGAATTGCTGTTTACCTCAGCAATCTTTTTTCTAAAACCATCATCTTCTTCACCAGTGGAATCCAAATCTTCCTCATTCAGTGCCATCATCAGTAATTCCAGAAGAGGAGCCGGTTCACTAAGTTTTATGGCATTAAAATTTCCAAATCGGCGTATGACTTGTTGATACATAAGTTCTTTGCTGATTATAAAAAAAATCAAATTGCATTAACATTCCAAATCTATAGCACTTAAACATAATCATAGAAGCCACCATAATAATTTGAATCCTATAATGTAGGATTGACTAGGAGAATGGAACCACAAATTAAAAGAAAGAAATCGCCTAAGAAACAGCAACTTGCGTGACTGAATTTTTGCTAGTATTTTAAATCAACTAGAAGATACCAATATTCAGACAAATAACCAAATACTCCAAATATTCTATTGTCGACTTCATTCATTTAACTTGTCACCCAAATGTGACAATCAGTTAAATATTTTTTTATATAAATATATAATGCTCTACAATGCTGCAACTTCAAACACTAATATTTTAAACGAAATAGTAAAATAAAAAGAAACTGAAAATTTTTATTTTGCTAGTAATCAAGGTGGATGTATGATTATCATAACTCAAGAGCCATTCCTTTTGCAGTATATTGATCCCTCAACACTTGAATACAACCTATCCAAAGCTCATCGAACCATATCCTTGTATGCATTATCCTTGAATAAAGAAATTTCAACACTAGCACTTCATGGTACTTAATGAACCATAAAATTCGTAAATCAATAGAAACAATGTTAGCACTATTTTTACATGGTTGCAACAGAGTCATGCTTACATGTTGCTAGGCAAGGTAAAAGCACTAATGCTTTCTGTCAGGTAGCCGAAAGATAACTGAACTAGTTTGTCAAATCCGGTTAAGCCATAAATGATACGCTCATAAGTAAGAAGTTTAGAGCAAGCTTAACACAGTAAACAAACAAAACAAACACAAAGAAACATGAATGTCTACCGTCTACCAAAGAAAGAAGCAGCAGTACAACCTGATAATACAAAGCACCAAATGTGGAGATCCCAGATTCAGCACTTGGAGCATGGGAAGAGATGATGATATGAAATTACTGAAGTTGCAATGCCTATAGCTTCTACAAAAACAATGGAAAAATAAAACAGTAAACATCACCTGACATTTACAACATCCACAAGGTACAGATGGGTATTGTATTGAAGTAATGCAAAGACTTCATCAGCAAGCCCAACATACGTACAATTTTTTATGATGTCATACAAACCTACAGAAACAGACACATCAGTCAATATCCAAAAACTTCTTCATAAAAATTGACATTAGAGATATAAAATAGGCCTCGTGCATACCATAGTGAACATTACAGTCAATATCACGGATAAGCTCCTGGATGCTAGTTAGGTCTGAAGCTTCCTTGGGGTTTCTTCTTAACCTTACAGCATTCCTATAGCAAATTAAAATGGCAATGAATCTGAGAGCACTTTCACAGAAAGCCCATCATTTAGAAATAGAATATCCATGATTAAAATTGAATGGCTGAATTCTGGACCATTATCACAACCATTGTAATGAACCAACCAAACACTGCCAAGGTATTACCACTTTGAGCCAGCACAAACAGGGCCTCATGACTTTATCCATATAAAGAAGCTTTGATGTGTCATCATGGGACCTTATATATATAGCCAGTAGTTTCCCTTCATTTTCGATGTGGAACTAATGACTCCTACCCATTGCCATCCTAGAAGCCTACTAGGGTGACACACATTGATTGAGCCCTTGCCACCCCTTGCCCTCATTAGATTGAGTTATTATAGGCTCACCAACTTTCATCAAGTTGTCCTCAAGCCACATTATACTATGAAAGATCAATTCTATATCAATTTTCATGACCAAAAGCAATACCCTTAAGGTATTATTTGCCAACTCCTCATACTAGGATTCAAGTTTTGTCCCATAGAAAGGGCCTTTTGTGGAACATACCTGTGAGTCTAAAGATTAGACTAGGACAAAGCAGACAATTCCTCAATAGTGCTAGGCTAAATCATGACAATTGATATCAAATTCAGCCTCAGCAGCAATGTGGTTTAAGGATAGAACACAAGCAAAAGTTGGTGCAATTGTACCAATCTAATTTGATGAAGGTGAGAAGTGATTACCTAAGCCAAGGATTTAGACAGTCTGCAGTTTCTAGTAAGCACGTCAAGGACAACAAGGGGCAAAAGTCATTTGTCTCACATCAAAAAAAGAGAGAAAGGTACTATGCTGCATACATAATACCATGTTAATATGTCTTAATGGACTTTTCAAATGTTTAGAAGCATAGTGCGTTAACTTTTCAAATATAACATAAGTGGATCGCCCTCCATCCTAAACTAAGAAATGAGTTGTTATAATGAGTTCCCTTGTCCATCAAAAGATTGTCATTTCCTATCCGCTGAGGATAAAATGAATATACACATATACACATATGTGCATGTATTAGAACCGATAAGAGATATAGGAGTCCAGAACTACAAGAATATAGATTTTCCAAACTTAAGTGTCACGTTCTCACTACTGCCAATCTACTATATGATAAAGGAAAAAAAGAAAGCACATAGCTTTCTACTAAACTATGAGCACATTAATCCTAAGATTTTGCCAAAACCGATTAGATGGGCAGCATACTACTTAGATTCAGCTATCTTGGTCAATTGTGATTTTGATATTCTGATATATTTTCTATTTCCTTTTGCTTCCTATCTCCCTTTCACTCTTCTAGAGATTGGATTCAATAATGGCTCTAAACTATCTCTTTGTCGATGCTCATGCATGTCGGCTCTAGATAGGATGGTCAGTGATACCATGCATTGCTCTAAATTTCTTCCCCTCCCTCCCTCTTCTCCCCTTCCTCTCTCTTTTTTGGTTGATCAGTAAAAAGAGGGGTGGCAATGTCATTGCACCTTTGGCACATGTCATGCAAGGTCAAGGAAGGAGGGGGAGTGAAGGAAGAGAGAGGAGAGAGAGAGAGAGGAGGGAAGGGGGGAAGAAATCATTTGAATCGCCTTATCCGTCATATGCGCCCTTCGTTTATGCATCAAAATGAAGGAGGAAGGGATAGAGGTGTGATGGTTATTTTTTAGATAGTTTTGGAAAACTTAACAAAAAATTGATAGAAAAACCAAGGATGGAATTATTTTTATGCCTCAGGGCCCAACAAAAACAAATTAAAATTTGTGAACCTAGAATAAGAGCCTAACCTCTGGGAGCAGGATGATAATTATCCTTGAATAAATACTTGCTAGTATGCAGTCACATGAAAGGAAAGTAATATATCAAATTTCCAACTCAATTAAAGGTCAACAGCAGCCTAGGCATGGTTGAGGTAAGTGCTAGATGAGGAAGCTAAACCAAATAAGTATCGACTCCACGCCTACTTTCTGCTATAACAAATATAGACTGCCCAATATTTGAGGTGGGAACCCATAAGCAACTAGGAGAGATACTTCAGATAGAAACTAGCCACCTGTATAATTCCCAAGTAACCAATTAATGAATTGCCTACTTTGACCATGCTGCACGGGACTACGTCTTTACTACAGTTAACAGAAAATGTTACCTTCTACTCCAAGCTTGTCATGCATCCTAAACAAGATACAAATTTAGATCTACTGGCACTGACCCAAAACTACTACTAACTTAGCATTATGTAGTAGATGAACTTGTTGATCACCTTTGCCAATTATTGGTGCAACAGCAGTACCTTTAATGAAATAATTGCTCTAAAAATGGTCTAGAATAGAAAATTAAACTCAATCTGCATAACAAGGAAACAAAAAAGTAAAGAGTGACTAGAACCTAAATCAGACTTACCTCACTGAATCTAAGTCTGGTTTTTTGTCATTCTGAGAGCCAGGTCTATCTTGCAAGTAGGCAAGCAACCTACCAGAAGGATCACGTGAATCAGTTCTAATCATTTTATGAACTGGAACCTTTTGAGACTTCACCCCTGCAAATTTAGCATCAACAGCAATAGTTACATATGACATGACCATTAGCCAAACTTCTGAATGGAAAAGATTAGTAGAGATAGAAATCTAAGCATACCAGTAAAAGAGGAATTCTCATGGCTGTCCCTTTTTACATCAAAATGACTCAAAGTTGTAGAATTTATGGCCTGAACTAAGTATAGAGATGCACAAATTAGGCATATGAAGTTAACATAATACAAGTAAAAGGACAGTTATGGAAGTCATATCATGATTTTATGGAAGGTACGATTCAGAAGAATTGAGGATTAATTTGTGCAGCTTTATAGTCCTCATCAGATAAGAATGTCAGATAGAAGACAAAATTCAAGACATGCTTTTAATAGTTCAGAGGTAAAAAGCATGACCATGGAAGTTAGGGAATCTTTGATAGCTACTTTGGCTTCAAAATAAGTGCAATCGAATGTTGATATTGAAGCAGCTTTAGAATATGGACACCATTTTTACATTTGGAAAATAGAAAGCTTGATGTTGTCTTCAACCTAAACCTGACTAATAGAAGGAGTTGACTTAAAGGACCTCTAGCACTTTGAAGTAGCTTCATCAAGTTTAGGATTTAGTCATGATGCAGATCTATATGGTAAATAGATGACTTCACACATCTTAAACAACTTGAAGCCCACCTTGAATCCTCTACCAAACAGGCCTTAACAATTTAAATTGTCAGGAAAGAAATCACAATAGATCACACACAAACACAAATAAATAAATTTAATGACGCGCTCCCCAATTATGGCTATGTCCACAACCAACACTAGTAAGAAAATTCAGTTTGATGAACAGTTTGAAATTACAAAGAGAGAGTAAAGAAGAGCAATTAATCAAAATTCATAAGGCATGCCCAGGTGTAACCCAGTGGAGCATGTATAACACTCTAAAATAGATACATATCCCCAAAGATATCGATACACCTATATAGTGAGAGGAGGGAGGAGTGCTACCCCAACCTCCGAAGATGTCCAGGTAGTGCACATGATTGATTGAATAGGGCAGCTAAGATAAAAATGGTTAGAATTCCAGATAACAAGATCCAACCCAATGATTAATTAAGTTGTCTTAAGGCCACCATTCAGATACTCCCATCAATAAAACCAAAATTAGGTAATGCCATGGCATTAATAAACGTGACAAATTCATAACAACAATTGCAAATGTTTGTAAATATCATACTTGCATCCTAACCTTTAATATATCAAACTAACCCCCATATTCATCTAAATAAAGTTATCATTTTGGAAGCTATATAAGAGTCCAGGCAGTTGAATTGGGTATAATCGTGTGAATAAACAAAATGTCTGATAAAATTGATTGATAAAAATATGAATACACAAGTAATAAAAGAAAGCATATGTGAGAGGAACACGACAATTTTAAGTGGCTTGACCAAAAGATTTACTCTACCTATATGGCTCCTAAGACTTAGGCCTAAGCAGGAGGAAAATCCTATACAAATAGATCCCACCTTGTTCTACCATTAAAAAAAAATCCTAAAATATTAGGATTAAATACCCCTAAAGTCACCCTAGACCTTGACAAAAGAAATAAGAAAAAGAACAAGTATAATTTTCTTACAAAGTCGCCCTAAACCTTTTATGTTTGGAATAATTGCAAGATGAAACCCTTGAGAAAATTGCCACTTTGAGAGCCTTCTGCAGTTTCAATTTTGAATCTTTCAATTATAAAAGATCAATAATACCCTCCAAAGTTATGTAGGTATTTATAGGAAAATCTGAGCTTTACAAGGATAATATAGCCGATAGGGAGGATCTGATAAAAGCAGCCATTTGGATGCAAAAAAGGCTGAAAATTTTAATTCTGGAAATTGCAAGGGCACTCTAATTAATGGATGGGAGCCATGTGACTGTCTGTTATCCTTAAGATCATGTAATAATTGAATGCACCCAAAAAGATCAGACTGTTCAATTGTAATACCAGACAGTTTAATCAATACAATGATTATCTAACTGTCCCATAGTTATATCGGATCATTCAATACAGATGCAGAAACGAATTGCTCGTTTCTAAGAGCTTATTCACTAGCATAGATTGGATAATTTATTTCAAATAAATGGACCATCCATCAGTCTCCAATTACAGAGTGCAAACTTTGAAAAATCTATTTTAATTACTGTATGTATACATTCCATTATAACTTACTTGAGCATATTTAATCAACAATAATAATAGCAAAACCTTAATCTCACTAGGTGGAGTCAACTATATGAATTCTTTATTTCCATTACGCTCTACAAACCATTACAAGATTATCCTGGAGTTGTTTTTAATTTCTATAAGCTTGATCTTTGCCACTGATTCCTTCTTACATTGGAAAACCAATCTAACACAAGCACTAAGCTACATTAAAACAAAAATCATATAACCCTAATGCTCGTCCTATGCGTCTCCTGATAGTTTGAGGCAGAAGAGCACGATGCAATGCCAATATGCTTAATAGATCCGTTCTAATCAAAACCAGTCTGGAACCATTCAATTGGACCGATCCTGGTTCAAACTAGTTCTAAAAGTTCAAAATCAGAAGGCTGTTCTGGTTCACCAATTAAAAGAATAAAACAAAGAATAAGATGAGGATGAGATATGGCAACAAATTTTTTAGAACTACATACCAACTCTTTGGCTCAACATCCTACTCAATTTTCTTTATAACGGTCTCTATAACATTTTAATCTTTCAAATGGCAGGCCAATGTGCAAATGGTGAAGACGTTGGTACCGTCACTAACCAATCAATCCAAGCATTGGGTGTCACCCGTAAAGCTCGCATTAAACACAGTAAAGAATGAAATCATTTGATTTACAATTTAAGGCGGAATAATCGAAAAATCTGTATACGTTGGAATTTGGAAGTTATATAAAAGTCATTATTCTTACAAACTAAGTGAAACGAGAGGTTGGATGAGTACTTTGAAGAAGCACCTTATTAAATTTCATAAATTTAATTAAAAAATATGTCAATCAACTACCGCAAAAGGCGGTCAAACATGACCAAATCTACAAAATAAGTCAACAACTTGGTTATTTAGGAACGATAAAGCACGTAAAGGTTTTGCCTCTTTCGTTGTGAAAACCAAACATTATTTTACAGTATATGTAAAAAGAGTTATTATTTTTTCAACAAAAAGAGGGTTATTTAAAATATATCAATCGGTATTTATAACCACTGCACAAAGGCATTTCTACGCATACACTTAAGAAAGATTATATGACTGTGAGGAATATAAGAAATTTCTAATTGAACATCTTGCTAACGTTCCACATAGAGTTAGCTTAACATCTGATAATTGGACAAATATTAATAGGAAAAACTATCTATTCATTATTTGTCATTTTTGCAAGGGAATTTAACAGGAAAGTTGGAATATTTATCAGATTTTCAGATCTTATCCAGTACCTGCATATGAAACGTCCTTGTAGTGTTAGAGGTCATCAGCTTGGATTCAACAGCATCCTGAATGGTGTTCACAATACTCTCTTGATTCAAAAGGCTAACCTGCAATAGAAGCATACCAAATAAATTAAGGTCTCCAAAATGTAAATGCATTTTTTGTAGTTATTGCTCTAGGTTATATACATTAATATTGTCAGTAGACTCAGTACATACATGCATATACATACATATACATAATATAATCGTTGAAGGAAATATATATACATATATTAGGTAAATATAATATACAAAATATGCATAAAAATACATATAGATGTTAATGGAAATATACCCTCCCCCTTCCCTTCCCTCATGTTCAATGTGTGAATGAGGGCTGGTAAAATGTTTTATATTTTTGCTATGATCTCACATATTCATTTCTCCGTTCATAGATCTGAGCCGTTCATTTATCCCTCCATGTGACCAGCCATATATCAAGTTCTTTTGTCTTACTGTGAGAACTACAATTTACTTTCTTAATTTCTCACAGTTTTTGTTTTAGGTCCTATTTTTTTGCAAACTGAATTATAACATGATCCCCAATTTTCCTTAATTTTGAAATTCAGTCCTAAGAGATTATAATTTCAATCCCCGAATTATCTTAGTTCTTGAAAAATTATAATTTACTCTCCTAATTTAATTCCCTCATTTCTCTTATTATTATTTTTAGTTTCAACAAAATATAATTTAGTTCCCTGATTTTTCTTAATCTTAATCATGTCCTAATTCTTATAAAAAAATTATGATTTGGTCTCCTAATTTTTCTTAGACTTCATCTTACATCAAAAAAAATTACAATTTAATCTTATAATATCTTAGTCTTAATATTAGATCATAATTTCTTATAATGAAGATTATAATCTAATTTCCTAATTTTTTATAGACAATGTTTTATGTCCTCTAAAATTATAATTCTCTTCCAATTTTCCTTAGTCTTTACCTTAGGCCCTAATTTCTTACACAAAAAATTGTAATTTAATCCATCTATTTCTCTAATTCTTGACCTTAAGTCCTCGAAAAAATTACAATTTGGTCACATATTTTTGTTTGCCTTTTGTCTCTATGAAGTATCTCAGCCATTAATTTCTCTAACCATAAATTAGAGCCATTAACTCGTTCCTCCATGGGCACAAGCATATATCAATCCATTGTCTTTTTATGAGAATTATAATTTAGCCTCTTAATTTCTCACAATCTTTATTTTAAGTCTAGTATTTTGCAAAAGAATAATAGGGTTCCTGATTTCTCTTAATTTATACATTCAGTTCTAAATTATAATTTGATTCCTCAATTTGTCATAGTTCCTAAAAAATTACAATTTAATCCCTTCATTTCTCTTATTCTTATTTTTAGTTCTAAGAAATTATAATTTATTTTCTCGAGTTTTCTTAATCTTAATTTTAGGTCCTAATTCTTCACAAAAATATTATAATTTGGTCTCTTATTTTTCTTATACTTCATCTTATGTCACAAGAAATTATAATTTGATCTCTTAAATTTTCATAAACAAGGTCTTATATTTTCTAAAATTATAATTTTAACTTCCAATTTTCCATAGTCTTTACATTAGGTCTTAATTCCTTACACTAGAAATTGTAATTTGATTCATCAATTTCTCTCAGTCTTGGTCTTAGGTCCTTGCAAAAACTATAATTTGGTCACTTACTTCTGCATGTTTTTTGTCTTAATCTCAATTTCTTACAACAAAAATTACAATTAGGTCTCTGATTTCTCTTATTCTTAATTTCAAGTTCTAAGAAATTATAATTTGAACACTCAATTTGTTAAAAATTATAATTTGTATCTCTTATGTCTTAGTTCATTATAATAAAAACTCTAATTTTATTTCTCCATTTGTCTTAGTCTTGAACTTAGGTCCTAATAAATTACAATTTATTTCCTTAATTTTTTATTCTTAATCTTAGATTCTAATTTTCTATAATAAAAATTACAATTTCGTCCTTTAATTTTCTTTTAACTTGGTCTTAAGTCGTAAAACATTATCATTTGGTCTCTTAATTATTCTTAATCTTAACCTTAAGTCCTAAAATATTATAATTGTCTCCCAATTTTTAAGGAGATAAAACGTTAATTCTTTTGAAGAAATTACAATTTAGTGCCCTAATTTCATTCATTTTGGTCTTAGATTTTATTTTTTTAACAATAGAAATTATAATTTGATCCTAGATTTTTCTTGATCTTAATCTTAGATCCTGATTTCTTACAATAAAAATTATAATTTGATCTTCTAATTATTTATCTTCATCTTAATTTCTAAAAATTATAATTTGCCCCCCTATTTCAATTAGTCTTTATCTCAATGCTAATTTCTTATAACAAAAATTATAATTTAGTCTTCAATTTCTCTTAATCTTAGTCTTAGCCTCTTAGATCCTAGGAAATTATAATTGAACTCTCAATATCTCTTAATTTCTAATTCCTTATAATAAAATTATATTTTGGTCAAATAACCTAATAAATTACAATCTAGTTGCTGGGAGGTCAAAAATATCCTTTTGCAAAAATATTCTCTAATTTCTCTTAGTTATGATCTTAAGTTTTTAATTATTACAACAAAAACTATAATTTTGTCCCCCCTATTTCCTTAATTTTGATCGTTAAGTCTTAAATTCTTACAACAAAAATTATATTTAGCATAGAATCAAAAAATATATTGATCCATTTTTTAAAGTTCAAGTGAAATCACATGTGCACTAAAGTAGTGTATATATATATATATAGAAGGTCAAAAAGAGCATTAGGTTTTGAAAAATAGATGAATAAATAAAAAATCTGAAAAATAAGCATAAACTAGCAAGAAAAAGATTAACCAATGCCTAGAATTTTTTGCACAAATTTATATCAATGTACCAGTGTACCTCTCGCTTTGTTGGATGTACATTAACATCTACATGCTCTGTTGGTACTTTGATAGACATAAAAATGAAAGGTTTTGATGCCTTTGGTAATGTTGCAGAATATGCAACCTCTATGGCTCTTTTAAGGGGAGTGCACTCCACCAGCCTATCTGAAAGGGGAACAAACGCAGAAAGTCTTTATTTCTTTTTTAATTAGGTAATTGATAAATTAAAATCTTAAAGGGAAGACAGTAAGAAAAAATCTATATGTCAAATACATAAGAAACTTGCATGCAGATAAAAGGAGTGAAAGGTAGTAACAGTATGAAATACACCTGTCATAGAAATATGCTCAATTCATTCTCAACAACTTCAAATACTTGCATGAAAACTAAAAACCAAAAATCATAAGTGAACAACTCATGACTACGAATGAGAAGAAAATAGAAGGTAAGATAGTTCACAGGTGAAAGTATAGAAACTAACACAGTAAAACTTGCAATCTTTTTTAAGATGAAGTTTGCAAAGGACGCAACCAGTGTGCAACAATATATATATGCAACCAATGTGAAACATAAATACTATAAAAGTTAAGGTAACATCACATGCACAACATAGAAAGCTTAAGAGTGTGATGTCAGCCTTGCATCAGAAATCACTATCGCATATCTTAAGGGCATGTTTGATACAAAGCTAAAAAAATATTAGATAGCCTTTTTGGCTTTTTTGAAATGTGTGCATGATATGAAATAAAATTAGTTATCTTAAAAATTATATAGAATATGACATAAAATAATATTTTAATATTAGAGTTTATTTATAATAGGATATAAATATTTTTATATATTTTTAATGAAATAATAATTTTTTTGAAAGTACAAATAATAAATTTTTGCGATGGATAAAAAGGCCATTGCCCTTTTGGCTTTGCTCCAAATGGAACCTAAAATGATCAAGAGCTCAATCAGAATATGTATTAGCCTCGAGTTATTTCAAAGGATTAAACTTTTGATCCAGAGTTAATTCAAAGTGAGCCCAATTGACCTTTCTCTCCAATTGAATCCTCCTCCAGCAAATGACAAAAGTAAATGTAATCAATTATCTCTTTCCTCTTCCTTGCAATCATGAATTTTTGACCAATGGTCATAGCTACAACGATACCAACTACCACTTTTCACCATAGGATCCTATGAAATTAATCTCAAGAGCTAGGATTAAGCAAGAAGAAAATTAATTAATCTTACCT
Organism: Apostasia shenzhenica; assembly: GCA_002786265.1. Taxonomy (NCBI): domain Eukaryota; kingdom Viridiplantae; phylum Streptophyta; class Magnoliopsida; order Asparagales; family Orchidaceae; genus Apostasia; species Apostasia shenzhenica. Next base: position 4,549,265 of record KZ451885.1, on the reverse strand, counting down.
CTTTATGCAGGATTTAATGACACCTTAAGCGGATATTAATTCCATTGCAAGGTAAAAATGTAATATCTAAAATTATGTAAATTTCTTCCTCTAAGCCTATAGATTGGTGGCTAATCCATTATAATCTTTCAGCTAAAATTAGTTAAAATCTTCAAATGATTGAGCTTTGGAGAAAAGACTTGTGCTTTATATTTTATCCTCACTTCCATTGATTCGGTTTACCACTTCTTCTCCCACTTCATTCTAGACCCCACCCTCTTTCGTGGTGCATATGTTTTTTTTTTTTGAGAAGATGGTGCATACGTTCACTCAAAGTGAATAGCACACATCTAATCCATCTTTCTTCATTCTTCTCTGACCTGTTTTCCTTCTTATCTTCTTCCAAGAGGTTTTAAAGGAAGCAAGAAAGATAAGTAGGATTTTAAGTTGAAATGAGACAAGGGAAAATCAGCCTGCAGTGAGGACAAACTAAAGAGAGTGACGTAAAAGAAAGAATCCAAAAGGGAGAGAAATCGTCTTTTCCAACCGTTTTAGTTGAGTTTTGGTCGAAAAAGGATTTTCAATCTACAAAAACTCGACTAGTTAAGAAACAAAGAATAAACTAGTTACTAACTACACTAGCCAACATTTAAATGAAAATTCAAATAAATGTCAAATCAGAAGCCATAGGAGATACGTGACATCAAGGATTAAAAATTATTTACAAGAACATAATTGAAAGAATCAATGTACAAACCAAAATCAACATGACCTTAGTTACAAGATTTTGCAAACTTTTTATTGATAACCACAATCAATTTTGTCTTATTTCATCTATAGTTCTAAATACAAAATCAAAAACGAGCATGATGCAACTTTCATTGGAAAGCAATTGTAGCTGACCTACGTCATATGAAAGACTCAACATTAAAAAGACCAACATGATATCATTATATTTATAATAACTATGCAAAACCTACTGACAAATAACATTCACATGCTTCACGAGAAATTACTAAAACTTCACGAATAAGCTAGAATAGGCCTCAAAATGAGTCGAGTTTGAGTGATTTTAGGTTAACTCGAACTCAACTCAAACCACATATGATCAACCGAAAATGACTCAAATTCAAATCCTTTCAAGTTTGAGTCGACTTGACTTGAAATGACTCAATTTCAAATCAAGTCGAAATTCAATTCAAGTTCACTCAAGTATAAAAAATAAGTAGAAAGTTTAGGAAGATGAAATTTGAACCCCAAGAACTCTTAATTCCAATATCTATGTTCAACAACTATACCATATGTTCGTTAATATAATGTAGCAATTATATTATATATAATATAAATTTTATTATTTCGAGTCAACCCAAAATAATTTCGAGTTACTCTCTTGCCAAAATCGACTCAAAATTATTTAAGTCTAAAAGCATGCTTCAATTTTGGCTCAAAATGACTCGATTCCATTTTAAATCATGGTAATTTTCCTAAATTTCAAATCGAGCTAATTTTTTAGCAAGTATCGAGCAAATTTCAATTTTCACATAAAATTGCCACCCCTAGTCAAGCATCATAACATTTTCACTTGTCATCGATATCTTTCAGATAGAACCTAAAGTAAGGCATCACAAAGAAAAAACAAATCCCTATAATTGAGTGCAACATAAACTTTATGGCAGTAAGACCTTGGCTAAGCATGATTACGCCATACATATTTTCTCGAAATGTGAAATTCAAGAAAATATGTAAAATTGCCCTGCTCAAACATTATACCTGTCATCAATATCTTTCAGATCGAACCTAACTACTTAAAATAAGACCTTAAGAAGAAAAAACATATCCCCATAATGGAGTGAGATGTAAGGTTAATGGCAGCCTACCTGACCTTGGCTATTCATAATTTACACTATACATATTGTTAGAATATAAAATTATTTCTAGACCATAACCTACAAATTTAAGCTTTTAAGTTTGGTAACCAGAAGTTTAACATAATATCAAAACTTCAACTCAAAACTTGTACTCAATTTGAGGCAGGGAAGACTAACTTTGAGACTGTGGACCTTGTGAGTGCAGCTACGCCACTCTATTTGGTCATAGCTGCAACATGAACTTGAAACTACCAAAATAAATGGGCAACTTAGAAAAATAGCCGCAAACATTGGAGATCTTCAGATAAATTAGGATACTGATTAACTCCTCATGGACATCACCAAGGCTACCTACATTATGCTTAGTGTTCTCAGTAATGGACAACTAACACCCAATGGCTTCAATTTTGATGCTAAATCGAGGAAAGAGTGTTGATGTGGAGGATATCATTCTTGCTTATATTTCTAAGATGGATACTTTGGCTTGTGTACTTCGAAATGTTGCAAAGATGATCAAGGATGGCTCTCTAGTTGAACTTGTCAAAAAGTGGTATCAGAGCCAAAGGTCTCATGTTCAAACCTTAGTGAATCCATTTATCTCCAAGCATAAGGTTTTTTTTAAAGCATCTATGCTTAACTCAATGTTACAAAGCAAATAGGCTTACGCATAAAAGAGCATATTAGAAATATAAAATTATTCTTAGTCTATAACCTACAAACTTAAGCTTTTAGGTCAATTGATAACTAGAGATTTAACACATATATTAGGCACCAATGTAGAACAACACATTTGATTTAATATCTGTCTAGAATCTTATTCTCCCTCCCTCCATCCCTCCTTCCACATTGGCTAAAGTATGTCATATTCCATCAGTGCTTATGTTTTGTTTAATAACAAATACAAGTCTCATTTAATTCACCATGAAATAATAAATTGCATCATTTTAAAGCAAAAAAAAGTAGGTACTCTATAATACTAATAACTAAGAATGTTAAAGAGAAAATAAATAACTAAGAACTCTAAAGAGAAAATAAATAACTAAGAATTCTAAAATTTAGAAAGCATACAAAATGAAAGATTGTAGTCACAAGTGATTTTTAACATCTACATTCAAACATAAGGCAATAAAATTTATACTAACAGGTTTCCTTTAGATAACTTCCTACGCAATATTCATTTAAAATGATGATTATCATACAATTAATTGATACTTGTGTTCAACGTTCCAAAATAAAATAAAATTCCATAAGGTTTAATACATAATATAGAAATCAATTTTCAAAAATACCAAAACCAAATAGGTTAATAAATCAAATCTATCTTGGATGCATCACCATATTTAGCATCCACATACCATTAATGAAAAGAACCATGGTTGTCTTTTTAGCAATGTAATTAGCATTTGAAATAAAACCATCCATCTCAAAGACTGATCTTGTAAGATTATTATCTGATACAGTTACTGCCGTCAGATCATGAGCAACAGATGCCCCATAGACGATCTTTATAGCATCAAGCCTACAAGAAACAGCCACAGAATGGACATCTGCCTTATTTGCTCCATGCTATTCAGTGAAAGGGTAAACATAAGATGAATTAGATATAGTAAAAAATAGTAAAATTGTTTAAACATCAACCCAGATATAAATATCCCTATTTACTCACCTTCCTGCAAGAGAAGCCGACATTAGTATGATGAATAGCAAATCTACTTATAAGATCTACAATCTTGGGATAATCATCGTTGGAGTTCTGCAATGTTTTCCTACGAGCGATCATATTGTAAAACAAGTTTTCCACCTTGAAATGATTCCAAATGATGTTAGAAACCCCATTATCATAAAGTGAATGCTAAGTTCAACAGCAACAAAAACTTTCCATAGGCAAACTCCTAGACATCTAATCTTTTACCATTATTTGGGTCCCCTTCACAGCAGCACAAGGCTTGGCCTCATGCTCCATCACTCCATCTTTATAAGAGGCTCTGTACATGATTAGGAGAAAAATATGAGGGTAAAGGAAACATGGAAAATTTAGTTAATAGATACTCATACCTATAACCATGTAGTTGGCCATCAGTTATACTAGTCACAGTGACGTGGCCAACATATGTCATACTGGCCAACGCCTCACCTCTGAATCCCATGGATTTGATAGTTTGGAGGTCTTCATATGTAGAAAGTTTTGAGGTTGTATGCCTTTCGCAAAGGATTGGTAAATCCTCGAACTGTCAAGAATCAACAGTAAACAAATTAAAAATGACAATGTGCAGAAACATCAAGTACAATCACTATACTCCAGAAAATGAATAAGGGAAAAATATCATCATGAATCATTAAAACAGTCAAATGATTTACACAAGATAAGGCAATATGATATTACATTAAATAAAGTATATGTTCTTCTACATCGATTAGGTAATAGAACATGAAAGTGAATGCCATACAGTTCTAGAAATGCTAAAGTTACAGAATGAATCTGTATATTGGCTTGATCATGACCTTATATTTTTTGCCTGAATAAATCTTCTCTTTGTTCAAACAGATTCCTGCTTAAGGTTATCTCTACGATGAAGCAGCAATCACACAGGCAGACCTTGAAAAAGAAAGACAGAAAGCCACCGTATAACCTCTTCAACTAAAGCCTAAAACTGCTATAATCAGATTTTCAAGAAAAAACGTATTTAAAACCCTAACCGGCCATTTTAAGCAAAGTTAGATCAGTATCCAGATTTTTAAACGAAGCGAGACGCAAATAGAGAAACAACAAAAAGCACAATGTTAACAATGGAAATAAAGATCCACTTGTGTCTTCCAACGCACAAGCCCGCAGAGGAGCAAAAGTATCGGCAAGTCACCCGGATGCCATGTCCATTATCGGACACCTGGATAAGCTTGAGACCTCCGTCCTTTACAACGACGGAGATGGAGGTGGCGCCAGCGTCGAGGCTGTTCTCCACCAGTTCCTTGACCGCCGACACAGGCCGCTGCACCACCTCACCGGCGGCGATTCTGTTCACCACCGACTCATCCAAACGCAGGATCCTGGGCGGCTCCAGACGTAGAGCCTCTGGCTCAGGGGAAGAAACGGCCGGCCGCTCAAGGTCGTCGTCTATCTCCATCCCGCAGCTTGAGCACCGTCTAAAGAGAAGAAAAAAAGAGCGCGCAACAGCACATCGAATGTGGGAAGAGAACTTGTTTGGTCCTCATTCCGTGACGTTGGGTTAACAGCAAATAAGTCCCTCTAGTTTATGGTTAACGGCAAATAAGTCCCTCTAGTTATAAAAATTAAGGTTAACGGCAAATAAGTCCCTCAAGTTTAAATTTATGTACAATTAGTTTCCTTAAATTTTTAAATTAATCAAATAAATTTTCAATTTAAAGTAATATATAAATAATTTTTTTAACATTAATAAATAAAACTAATAAAAGATAATTTTTTTAACTAATAAATTAATTTTAATTAATTTAATAATTAGTTAATATTTTAGATAAATATAAAATCTAAATTAATCTATCAATTAGAGAAAATATTTTCTATTAAATATTTTAATTAATACTAAAAAAATTATTTTACTTTAGACTATAGAACCTACTTGATTAATTTAAAAACTATAAGAATCTAGTTCTGTTATTAATCCTAAAAATTAAAGTGATGTTCTTTTAACTGAGTTAAAAAAGAAATTGCCTGAGAATTAGCAGTTTGAGGTTCAAATCATACTCCTATAATTTTCAAGTGAAGCAAAAATAATTATGATGTCAAAAATTTAAATTAAAAATAAGTTATAAAAGTGAAAATATAATATTATATATATAATTTTTAATATAAAATTTTTTATTTTATTTTATATTTTATATTATTTTTATTACATCAATCAATTTTATTTTATATAATACATAAGTTTTAATATGATTAATTAACTTTAATTTCTATTTTATATATATATATATATATAAATGCAAGATTATAAATTTTATAATAAAATTAAATTGATTTTATTACCAAACTACCTTGCCAGAAAGGATTAGGGCACAGCTGATGTGCACGTGACCAAGCTAACAATAGTTCCTTTTCAAAATATACAGGATAACGATTTCAAAAAAAAAAATACAGGGATTCATAAAAAAAAATGCTGGTCTAACAACATAAATATTTCATCGAAAGCATCTGAAATAACTGAAGGACATAAATATTCAGATGCTCTCCTTTGTAGGACTGACAAAATAACTGAAGGACAAAACTAACAGCTTTGGGATCGACTTTTAGAGTAAATTCAACTGGAGTGTCGAGCCACTTTGAGTTCAACTTGAGTTTCAAGTGGAGATCGAGCTAGGCATGTTTTACTCAAACTTAAATCAATTGGCTAAATATTATAAAAATTACATCTATTTCCTTAAGTTTTTACAACATATAAAACATTTTTTAGTGGGTAAAAATAAAAAATAAAAAACAAAAATAAATAAAAAATAAAAAAAAATAAAAATAAAAATAAATATTTCATCGAAAAATTATGCCAGGAGGCTTTAGGTTAGACTTTCTTTTTCCCACAAGTCCACACGAGAACTAAAATCAGGACCAAAATAGTACTAAATTTAAAAACAATAATAATAATAATAATAAATAAATAAATACATTTTTTTAATTATTCTATTTTAATATAAAAAAATATTATTTTACTTCACATACTCAATAATTTTAATATTAATTTTATTTCACATCCTAAATTAAAATACTCAATTCGAATATTTTGATCTAGGATGTGAAATAAAATTAATATTTTTATTAAAAATTATTGTGTATGTGAAGTAAAATAAATTTTTTTATAGAATAATTAAAAAAATGTATTTATTATTATTATTATTATTATTATTATTATTATTATTATTAAACTAGTACCATTTTAATCTTAATTTTGGTCCTCACGCCAAACAGAACTTAAAATCAGCATATTTAATATGCTTAATTTTTTATTATTTTTAATTAACAATAATTTTTGAAATAATCCATCCTTCCCCTTCGTAGATCACTCTTACCCTCCTTTATGGTTTGTAGGAAGTTAGGGATGGCAATTTAGGTTGGTAGATCAAATTTAGATCAACTTATTTTTAACCTAATTTATTTAAATTTAATTCAAATTTAACTCATTTATTAAATAAGTCAAACATCAAGACCCATTTAATAAAAGAATTACTCAATCCGACCGGTCAACTTATTTATTATGATTTTTAGGTATAAAATTTTGGTAAATTCAATAATAATTTTACTTTAATTCAATATAACAATAATAATTAATTAATTAAAATAATTTAAAATACAATTAAATGAAATAATATACATCTATTAATTAATATTGAAATTAATACTTAAAAAAAATACTAATTTTGATAAATAAATCATTGAAGAATCATATTTGAGTTGACCCACTGACCAGTACACAAGTTCTCTTAGATGGGCAGTGAGATCACAACATCGAACTGTCAATTTATTCTAGGTAAAGCCTACATTCGATACCTGAAACCTCATCACTGGCATCCTCTTAATGGCATACCTTCTTATAAAGACGCCAAGCCTTTAATTTTTATCAGATTCAAAAAAAATATAATTCATTGCATAGATCAAGATTTTAAAATTCAGCCAAAATGACTGAATTTCAATAACTACCGAGTTTCAATTCCAACCAAACTCGCCAAAATTAATCTCTAAAAAAATAATATTCAGTAATTATTATTAATAAATTCAATTTTAAACTTATAAAATTTAAATAATTCATAGAAAGACTGAAATTGTTGATACCAAAACTACTAATACTATTAAAACTGTCAAAACTAATATTTTTATCTTATAACTAAAATCAAAACCAAAACCAAGTTTTAAAATCTTGTTATAGACCGGACTATTAAATTCTAATTCAACGAAACTTGCTAACACAAAAACTAGGAACTAAAAGACTATATATAATTCAGTTCAGATAGGTAATCAGACACAGGAATTGAGAGCCAAACAAATCTACATGATTTAAGTTTTGAAAACCAAAACCAAACTAAGCCAAATTAAAGTTGAACCAAACCAATCGATAGCTAGACTTCTAATAATATCAGTAAAACAGCAGAGAAATCATCAGATTAATTTGTTACTTACCCGTAGCTATATCATAGCAGAGACATCAAAAGTGTGCCCACTATTACAGGCCACAGAACAAAAACTTCCATTATTATAAAAAGTCACACTATCAATACAAAAGAAATTGGGATCAATAATGTTCTATATATATCCTATCACACAGGAAATTGCAAAATGATCAAATAAGCTTTGACATTACACATGTTACACAGTTCTTAACCTCCAAGATGAACCCTAATTGACAAATAACTTCCATCCGGAAAAAAAACAGATTATGCTGATTGTTCGGATTTGAGGTGGTTTTGATCCGAAGCTAATGTAATCTGTAACATTTCGTTGCATTCAAAACAATAAGATCTCAAAACTGTGGGAAGCGAGAATTGAAGTAAACCTAGGGATTCCCGGTGACGCCAGGGAAGAGTTCTGAAATCTTGTTAAAAACATCCATAACCTGAGAAAAGCAAATAATTTAGAGCAGTTGCATAAATTACACAAATGAAAGGTAATATTAAATTTAAATTTCCAAATCTTACTATTCATATATATATATATATATATAACAAAAAATTATTTTAAAAGATGCTTAGAGAAGTCAATTATCAGGTAGTTTTACAGATTTTAAGTACGCATATTGGTACTACAATGGAAATTTCTTATGAACATTAAATTAGAATGAGAAACAAAAAAAAATTTTAAACACTGCAAAAAAACACATAAATTAACTTCGGTTAAAGATGCACTGGTAAAATTCAAAATTAAAAAAAAAAAGATGCACAAGCCAATTATCAAGTATTTGTATATATCTAAGTACACATATCACCCCTGCAAAGAAAAGTGCTCATGAACATTACATTAGCATGAGAAACAATAATTTTAGTAACAACAAAATGAGCTAAGACATCACGAATAATATATTAGCATAAATAATGAAGATAAATCTATTTCAAATCAAAATATTATTAGTATCCCAATCTATTAATGCTTTTCTATATTATAATAGTGAATAGTAAGATTCAAGTGTTTTATATTTAATATTACCTTTTCTTCAGAGTATGCAATTATTTCATAATTTTGCCTTCGATCTAATCTATATGGTTGTGTTATTTAAATATCAATGTTATCTATAAATTATTATTTGTTTGGTTCAATGTCATTCTATTAAAAGATGATAATGCTATTAATTCATTTTTGTTAAACTCTAAGCTCCTCTTCCCTTAAAAAATATTCCTAAATCACTTCTCTTTAATACCATAATTCATTACTTCCCATTAGATGCAACTCAATTTTTTGATGACATCTAAATGTCATTCTAGAGTAATAATTTTGTATTTTATCCATCATTATCTAAACATATAACAAAATTAAATAATAAATTTCTCCAAATAATATCGAATCAAAAGCCCCTTAATATTATTATGAAAAAACACAATAAATTCTAGTAACTTCATAAAGCATGCTATAAATCATGATGATAAAATTGGAGAGTTAAAGATCTCTCAATGTCGATTAATCTTAAATTCTTAATAACAGGATAGATATTTATTTATACCAATACATCTACCAATCAGGCTAAAAAAATAGATGCACTTGCCCCTTTCAGGTTCCTGAACAAGCTCATCTGTAGTTTTTTCTAAATTCAATAGATATTTTATCAAAAAAAATTCAATAGATATTTTATCAAAAAAAATTCAATAGATATTAATTTGAAACTATTTAACTTATATAAAAGTAAAAAAAAAAATCCTCCAATTCTGTGATCAGCTTAAAGCATAAATCCCGGCAAGTGATGCTATTCTTCATTGTCTTTTGTCAAATTATTGTAGTTTCAATTGACAATTTTTCTTATACTTTATCAAGAAAATTAACTCATCTTAATTTTATAGATCACATAATACACAAAAAAAATTTATTACATAATACATAAATTTTAACATTAAACTACCAGTATTTCAGTTCCAACACAAATTTTAAAATTAAAACCAACTTGATTTTATGTTCTACACATTTCAAAATAAAAGATAAACTTTATTTCACATCTTATACACATATTAAAATAAAACTTACTTTATTTCAAAACTTTCACAAATCCTAAAAATAAAAATTTCACATCAAAATGATAAAAAATTCTTAGGTATGTTGTATGCACAGAGTGGAACCTATTTCCGACAGTCATGTGTTATATATACAAATAGCCTTATTAAGAAAAGAAAGACTTGCAATGTAATGACATGCGATACTCTATAGATGAATTTTGCATCGTACATTGCACACAACTAAGCATTTGTTTATCCAAGTTAATTTTAATTAGGTCAAAGTTAACTGAGTGTATTTCTTTATGTCAAAATTAACTTTTGGATGAGAATATATTTTATTGTGAGTTATGTATGATGTGAATTAAACTTAATTATTATTTTAGGAATTTGGTGTGCGAGAGACATGCAATTAAGTGATTATTATTTTATTATGTGTACAAGATGTGAAAAAAATTAATTTTTTTATTTTGAAATATGTGTATTGGTATGAAATGTGGTTAAATTTAATATTTAAATGTGTATGATGCAATAAGTCGGGTTAGTGTTAAACATATTATCTTTAACATAGCTAAACAAACACAACTTAAAGTTAAACATATCAAATCATAAACAAATTTTAATATACAAATTTAATTATTATTCACACCATACATATATTTTAAAATAAAAATTAACTTTATTTCAAATTCAACACACGTACTAAAATAATAACTAATTAATTTCACAAACTTCACGTACCATGGCATAATAATTAATTTTACTTCATATCATACATAGCTCTCAATAAAATAATATCCTCATCCAAAAGTTACTCGTGCTTTAGAACTAGTCACATTTAACATCTTAAAGCTTAGAAAAACTCGCAGATCTGGAAAATTTTATGTTGTTCAAAGTAGGCAGAGCTTTGATTAAATTAAAAAGATTTCAAAAGCTCAAGCAAAGCTTCAATGGACTTAAGCATCGCAAGTGCTTGGCAAGCCAGGCATCAGAACTAGACTTGGTGGCGTATGGATGTGACTTGAATTCTACCTTGGCTTTACAACTATTTCTTCAACAACTAGCTTTTCTTATTTGACACCTTGTCAAGAAGAGGGAAGATAGTGAGTCTAGTTGTACCTAACAACTTGTTTGACAGGAGTCATTACTAGGAGCCGAGCAACCTTAGTTGAACATCATAAGAGTTAAACAAATCATGTTGGACTTATCATAGCCTCTGGACAAAAACTTGATTACGAGGATGTCTTCCATGTTTTAGTCATGGCATGATTTTACTTTATTCTTAATTTGGTCCCATTAGACAACTGATGGTTATATTTATAATCATGCAGGAGGAATCTTTCACTGCATGTCACAACTATCAGAGAATATACAGGTATAACTGCACATGTTAGAGTCACAGGGATAATTTTGGAATTCCAAGTACTATTCAATTATATTTGACTCACTGTAACAAAACTCTTTTCTTCTCTGTTGCAATAATGATTTTCCCGTAAGGGCTTTCATTTAAATCCTAATATTTGCTATTTTCTTCTGGTTTTACTGTACTCCTAAAGTTGCTTGTGGTGGTTTATTTAGTTATTTGATTTTCTAATTACTCGAGAATCTCTATAAGCTTTCTCTTCTGCCGACACTACTCAATATTTCACACTTACAAGTGGTTGTACGACATCAAAGACTGCTTCACGTGACCCAAGCTTTCGATCAACTTGAACTAAATAAGCGCTTGGCAAGCTATCAGAATCAAACTTGATCAAACTTGTTAAAAACTAAATTTCGTATTTCCCAACACTTACATCCCTTGGAATATCTTATATTTGTAACACAAACACTCCAATTCTGCCCATTCTATACCACAATCCGACTCAATGGGAGATATTTTGAAATCCTATGAGATGATTAGCGCTTCGTCATTCAAAGATGACCGAAATTCACAAAATTTATAATTTATGACTCATTTGTAATATGAAATCACAAAAATTTAGCCAGATTAGTAGAAGATATCTATAAAAGAATATTAAAAAAAATATATATTTTGGCTACTTAGGCTACATTTTGAAATCCTATGAGATGATTAGCACTTTGCCTTCGTGCATAGGCTTTTTTTTGTCTCGTGCGCAGATGACCCATCATCAAAAACTTGAAATTTATGGCTCAATCAAATCATAAAAAATTGGTTTGACTGGTTGCAGATATTTAAGAAAAAATATCATTTTTGGCTACTTGGATGCATTTTTTTAAGAAGGGATAAATTTAATCAGGTTAAAATCAACCTTTAATGAGATATTTTCATCTTGAGATTTATGAAAGATTTGAAATAATGTTGTTTTATTTGGAGATGTGTATAGAATTTCAAATAAAGTCATCTTTTTATTTTTAAATTTATGTAAGACATAAAATAAAGTTAATTTTGATGTTGAAATTTATAAAGGATTTGAAATATTAGTTTAAAGTTAAATTTGAGTATGAGATGACCCATAATTTTAAATTTACACAAGTTAAAATTAATTTGGGCAAATAAACAAAGAAACCATCATCATCATATGAATAACCTAATACAAACACTTTACGGTCTTCCTTATAAATCCTTCTTTGAGAATGATTCTTGATTAAAAATAGTTTGTGCAAACCATCTTTATAAAAAACCACTAAAAAGATATATTTAAATCTCACTTTTACTCCACTTCACAAGGCTATATTGCAAAAAATAATAATAATAATCATGGTATTAAACACTCACCTCCTTGTCATTTTGATACTTTGCAATGCTGAGAGGATTCTGGGAGCACTGTGAAAGAAATTCAAGTTAGCAAGTATAAGTTCAAAAGCAAGGAAGATTAGCTAGTACAGCATCATACATCCATGATGGCAGCTTGTACTTTGGGGTTTTGAAATGCCAAAGCAACATCCGGATTGGCCATAATTTTGGAAATAACCTCTTCAGGAGTCAATCCAATCTGGTCTGCAACACAATATAAATCAAATATTAACAGAAGGGTATATGCAGAACAGAAGATTGTGCGCCATCAAAATTTTTGTAAGCACAGGCTAAGAGTGTCAACACCACTAAGAGGAAAGGAAATGAATTGCCAGTATCAATAGAACAAGGAAGAGTACGGCCAAAAATAGTGACACCTGATTGCTTGGGAAGCATTTCCAGACTCTTTTTGGTTGCACGATTATAAAATTAAAAATGATAAAATCCACTCAATAACAAAAGAAAAAATCCACTAGATCTTGAGAAAGAGGACAATAAATAGCATAAGGGAGTGAACAAAACTCCACAAATGCAACAAAACCAATAAATAATTACTTATTACATGTGACGAAAAATAGTGAAGAGGAATAGAAAAGTGGAAGGAATTTAATCCAGAGAAATTTCACAACATTACATAACAGTACCAATTCAAAGAATAGGACAACCCTTTGTTTAAGCACAATATTTAAAAGGAGAAACACAATAAAATTAATCAGCAACTTAACAGAACGAACAAAGCAAAATCTCAATATATACAAGTTCCACTTTCCCTGATACTCTGGCGATATTTTTTAATGGTCACGTTTTCTCAGACCATTATACTACCCACTAGCTTATTAATTGGATCAAGGGATAGAAGCCAATTTTTTGCAGAACAAAGCACATGAAGTAATTGACTTCTTGGATCCCCAATAAAATGAAAATTCATTAAGCTTTGTCTTGCACTTGATTCCCAATATATATAAACATTTGACATAGGTAATAAACATAAGAGGTAATTTTATCGAGGCCCCTAAGGTAGACCTGATTCCACGCAGGTCCATAAAAACGAGAACATGCCATCTAAGTCCCTCCTACCCAAAATATTTTCCACCTAGGTCCTTTTTGACAAATTCCTTTATGTTTGGTCGTGTAGTAGTTAATTTAAAAAAAAATTTAAAAATTTATGTTTAAATATAAAAATTACTATTATAGATTAAGATATAGAAAAAATAAAAGTTAAGGTTAAAATAACAATTTGAGATACCTAAATATATTTGCAATGCTTAAATATATATATTTTTAATTTTTTAAATGACAACTTAACAGTCACACTTAACAAAATCTAATAAAAAGAATCCATGTGGAAAACAAATTTGTACAGGAGGGACCCAAATGACATGTTTTCCTTTTTGTGGATTTACGTGACTTTGAGTTTTACCTCAGGAGCCTGCATAGAATTACCCCAAAACATAAATAAAAAAGAAAAGTAACGAGAACAGCAGCTGACAAGTATTTAATGCTAATAGCTGAGTGCAATGAGTTTCAAAACAGGATATAGGGTATGTTTCACACAACTTACTGAATTGCTGCTTTACTTCAGGACTGCCAAGATCAAAATTTTTTAGTGATTCCATCATGCGGTTGTCCCATCCAGTACCACCCCCCATATTATTTCTGAAAAAAATGAAATATTAAAGTTCTCAGACTACGTATATGTTGAACCATAAAAATGAAATCAACAAACAGAAAAAAAAAATGATGGCGGAGGGAAATAAGTTGCTACAAAAAGAAGGTACAGAATTGAGATAAAAAAACAAAAAGAAGGTATAGTATATTTAACATGCTGTTCGCAACAAGCAGACAGATTCACAATCTTCAAGATTCAAGTTTATCCCTATTCTGGCTAGTCCATTGTATATTGACTTCAATAAAGTCAACAACCATAATGTCAAACGTGTACCAAGGCAATCATCATGCTTAGACGTATGCAATTTGAAGCAAAAGATTATAGCAACTAGTAAAGTACATGGAAAGCCAAAAATGCCTAAACTTTACGTCAGGTCTCCCAATACAAGCATTAGCACCATTATTTGCCAGGAAAATTCAAGGATTTTAATAGAAATAAAATATTCCATAGTAGGGCACAAGCTAGTTCTCTTATGTATCCAAAAACTCCATGTACATCACAGAAAAGGCAATAGTCCCAGATGAACAAAATGAAATATCAGTCAATACCACAGTTCAACTCTGACTAACATGGTTCCTCAATTTAATACGCATTGTTGTCCTATCTTTATGTGCTTTCTAATGTTAACCCAATACTTCATGAACATACTTGTTACAAATGCTGTTAACTATCAACAAAATAATTGGACAAATTGCCTTGTGGTTGCAGAAAACCACTGAATAGGCTTTCAAATCCAAAAGAAAGATTTCACACGTCTATATGGTTGATCTTGAAGTACAAGGTAATGTCACCATATAACTCACATAAATGGACCAATCTTAAAATCAAAATGACATGTTCCATGTTGGAAGCAAGGATGTCAGATTTTACTTTTGGTCAAGCTAGCAAGGGGGATCCTGGATATGACAGAAAAGAAATGACAGGCAACACAGACTTTAGGAATTCGGGAGGGGCGATTGAGAGCCAAACCATAAGCCAATTCACCAACAAACTCTACTGGATCCATCTTTTGTGGAATTTCAAATTCTCCAATTATATTGAGACTTTCATAGCTGGCTGCTAAGTAAAAGATGTTTTTTTTAAACAGTAAAAGCATGCATATAATAAAAGTAACAGATTGAGAAAGAAAACTGGAGGGAAATTGGGAAGGTGGGGGGGGGGGGGGGGGGTGCGGGTGTTGTGTTTACAGCATATCTTGCAATTGCTGGCGGTATTGGGGGTTCTGCAGCATCCCTGTAACAATGACCATCATAAACATCAATGATACTAACATAAGTTGACAACTTGATATGCAATCCAACGCACAATCAGCAAAAAACAACTAAGAGAAAAAATGAAAGTATGTCTAGTACCAATGTAAAACTAATATACATACATTTAAAAGTAGTTGGGTTCCTCATCTCCTCAGGTAAGTAGCTGCAGTGAGAATTTAAGGATAAGCCCATCTTACTGGAGGATGAGCAAATGGAGTAAATGCAGTTGTATATTCACAAAATTCGAACAACAGATGCAAACGCACACAGAGACAGGAAGCAAATGAAATAAACAAGCAAAATATACAGTGTCTAAACATATCTTGGGATACTAATTCAGAGGATGAAATATATTCCAAAGTTCATTTTCAAACAAGTATGCTCTTTCTTTTGACAAGGATAATTTAATTAGAAAACTGCTTACGGGTAAACCATCTTTTGTACACTAGGATCATCCATCATTTTCTCCAACGCATCAACTGACAATACCGATCCTGATGTACCACCAATCAAAGGATGAGAGGCATTCTGTTAGTAATCATAAGGACAAAGAATGGCAAGTGTAAAGCATAAAAGTAAAGAGGTAATGCTTAATAAGAGAAAGTCCCATTGCTTGAATGAAGTTAACACACTAGCCAAACTATGTAGTTAAAACTAGTGATAATGATAGCAATTATCAGTAAAAATATGGTAATGGCGTGAGAAGGTTAAGGCTCTATGAGAAATACCCAACAACAGCAACTAGTAATCACAAAAGAGTACAACAACAACAACAAAATCTTTATCCCACTAGGTAGGGTCGGCTACATGAATCCTTAATTTCAATTGCACTCTATCAAATAACAAGTCTTCATATATCTCCAAATATGTGAGATCCTTTCTGATAGTTTCTTGTCATATATTATTTAGTCTTCATCATCCTCTATTAACACAGACAAAATCTAATAACTTAACTCTCCTTACCGGAGCTTCCACTACCCTATGGTTTATATGTCCAAGCCATCTAAGCCGACTCTCTCTGAGCTTATCCTCAACTAAAGCTACTACAACCTTCTTGTGAATATACTCATTTCTCATTCTATCTTTCTTGTATACCCACCTATCCATCTTAACATTCCCATCACTGTGACACTTATTTTACTTGTGTATTTTTGCTTTGTGAGCTAACATTTAGCACCATATAATATTACTAGTTTTTACAACTATTCTGTAGAATTTAAAATTTTCTTATTATATAAAAGATTTAATGCTGAGCAAGCTGTGATGGCTGCACTAACAATCAACAAGGTGCACAAGGAACATGGTGCCACAAGAATCATAAATCATCAACATCGTCAATAAGTTCATCCTAACTAGTTAGGATCACAAATTCTTTTTGACATCCAATATGAGATAGTATAACTATGTGAAGGAATAATATAATGTAACTGCAAAATAATATGAGAGAAGAAACATGACCATGTAGAGACCTTCCCTGATCAAGGAAATCCCTTCAGGTAGGGTAGATTCAGGGAGGTATATCATCAATCGTGTGGCTTAAAAATGTTTTAATACTAAAGCAATGAACATCAAAGAACACATTATTGCAGCTAACTTACGAGCGTGAGGCATCTGACCAGAAAAAACCTCTTCCTGCTTAATGGCAGCTCCATTTGTAGAAACAGAAACCTAAAGCAACATGAAAGAACATGATGTGAGAATCTAAATTTACATGGCTAAAGTACCACATGGACTTACTTCCTTATCGGGGATGCCCTCGGCAGAGGGGACAGCGACTTCTAACTCTTTTGAATATTTAGACTCTCTTTTCAAAACTTCTTCGGGAGAAATATCTACAAAGGCTGCAATAGATATATTAGAATGCTAATTTATCTGAAGATTAAAACTAGAAGTGACAAGAACAGGTCAAACAAGGTTCCAGTATTTGAGCATTCCATGTTTTTGGTGCTTTCAAGTACCAAACAAAAGTAGAAATAAAAAAATAAATAACATGCTTGCAAACATCATAATTTGCAGATTACACCCGTAAATACACGCAAGCAGTATGTCCGACAAACCATAATTGTCCAGCATACCTTATTTTGGCAACTTGTATGGATCAGTTAGTTTATATATATGTGTGTATATAGGTATATATATGTGTGTATATAGGTATATATATGTGTGTATATAGGTATATATATGTGTGTATATACGTATGTGTATATATGTATATACACATATATATGTATATACACATATATATATATATATATATGTATATATATAAACATAGGTCAACAAAGGGGTTGGACGGGGTTGAGCAATCCAATTGGGGTTTTGTTTATTCTAAAAAATTTTCCCCCTCCCACCACCGTTAAGAAAGGTATCAACAGAGAGCCGCGGAAGTGTCAATACCCAAGGTCATTCCTCTAGGTTGCTTCCTTATTATCTTTCAATCTAACCTGCCCATCTATGATGAATCCTTAAATCCCTCGATTTTAGATGTCCACGAGGATGGGGCCTTGTTCGCTCTTGACGTGTCCAGGCTGTTTAATGCGAGTTGTAGTTAGGTCATCTTTTGTGAGGTCCTTCAAAGCAGTCAAATATTCTTAAAGAAGGTTCATGAATCCTTCAAAAAAAAAACTTGGGAGCAAGGTCTGAGAATTATCTTCAGATAATATTGTTCTAGAAGCTTCAATCTAAAGCCTTGATCTTGAAGCTGAGGTCAAGTCTCAAACACAGACGTCAAGCTTCATTTAAAGCATTGAACCTCATGTCAAGAGGCTAATGTTGCGGCTTCTTCATAAGCTCCTTGAATTTGTGGTGCTTCCTCAAGGTGACATCACCAATGAATCTTACTGGAGAGCAAGTACTGGTGAGGACACCACGATCGACCGTCGATTCACTCCTGGTTTACCGTCGACGGCCGAGATCTAGTCACGCTGCTTTGATCTGAATCGATTGAATACTATGACAGATTTGAAAAGATGGATGCTGCGGATCGCTGACTTGTGGATTGGAAATCTCTCGTTCATTCTGATTGAATGGATATTCCATTTTGAGATGATTTTTTTTCTCGCATTTATTTTATATTAGTTGTTTTTATTTTTGTGATTATTATTTTAGGCATGTTAACTGGTACTTCCTCGTTTGTGGGAGAAATTTATTACATTATGTATTTTTTCTTTATTGAGTCAGTTTGTATGGAGGTCTATATAAATATCTCTCTGTTACTCTTATTTTCTAATGCTAAATGAATTTAACTTGAGTTTCCCTTGGGATTATTTGATTCTGGAATGAATCGATATCCTGGACAAGGAAGGGCTTGGGCCTTGGGTGAGAATCCCTAAACTCCACCCGCTCCAGCTCTTCACTCCGGGTTCGATTCCATTCATCTTGCCCCTCCATCATTCACATCGACTCCTTATCCACTCCGCCGGCTAGCATGCATGCTTGCGCCCAGTTCGCTGACTCTGATCTGACGTGGATGCGTCGTCGTGCGTCGAAGATACTGACTACGTGAGCGCGCCGACACGCACACGACGGCTTTGCACGACGTCCTCGTACAGTTCTGTCAGACGCGCCTACTCTCCGACCGTGCGCGCCCCAGCTCTGCCTGCGCGTGCCCCAGCTCCGCCGCACGTGCCCCAGCTCTGCCCGCGCGTGCCCCAGCACCGCCCGCGCACGACGCTCCCTCAGCGAGCTCGCGTGCGTCTGTGCTCCGCCTGCGCGCGACTGCGCCTCGCCTGACAGCGTCGTCCCCGTGCTCACCCGCGCGCGCCCGCACGCGCCTGCACCGGCAATCCTGTCTGCACACGACCCACACTCGCCGCCCGCGCACGACTGTGCTCGACCCGCACTAGCCGCCCGAACGCGACTGCACCCGGCCCGAGCCCGCCGCCTGCGCTCGCTTACGCCCACGCCCTTGCCGCGTGCGCCCGTCACCTGTCGCGCGCGCTGCGTCCTGCCGAGTTGCCTAGCCCTAATTTTTGGGGGAAATACAACGTGGTCCATAGAATGTTCTGACTCAGGTACAAATTTCAGCAACCTTTTAACCTGGTTAATTGAGTACTCTTGAGCATTCTGCTCAGTTGTGATTTGCTCGAATTTGTTTCGTCTGTACGACCTTTCATTATTGAGTAAATTTAAATTACTGTTGGTTAAATATTGTGAAACTCTTAATCCTATTCCTTGTTTCTGATTTGTTGAAAACCGGATTGCGCCCTAATCTGAATTGATAATTTTTCAATTACCTTCGATCTAATTTATTTAAAATTTTGAAAGAAATCTGTTTTGCGAGTTTAATTAATTTCTCAATCATTACAAATTATTCTCTGATAATTAGCATTAGTTTGTGAGTAATTTGCTTTGTAAGATTGCTAATCTCTAAACTGTATCATCATTCATCTATCCCGCATCAAATTTGGTATCAGAGTTTTAGGTCAGGTTAGGGCATATTTGCACTTGCATGAATTAGATCATATTTATTTTTAATGCATGCGCACTCGTTCTGATTCCGAGTATTCCATTTTTGACCCTAAACCAACTAGTAGTATGGATCTCGATCTTCAAAGAGCTTTAACTGAGATTATCACTATATTAGTTTGTATGGACGGTAGGATAGACCGACTTGAGGGCCAAAATAATCAAGAAAGTGAAATCAAACAATATAGACAAAATTATGGACCTAGGAGAACAGAGCATAACTCTATGGGTTATTAAATAAGAAAGTCACGTGAGCCAGAAGAAAAATAACTGGCATGGCGTGAAAGTAGAGGCCCCTACCTTTGACAGTCGTCTAGACCCAAAGGCTTACTTAGATTGGGAAGCGGACATGCATCATTATTATGAAAGGCACGACATGTCGGAAAATCGAAAGGTTAGATTTGCGAAGATGAAGCTCACTATGCAAGCTAAGCTCTACATAAATAATGTTGAGCGAATCTTACAACACGGTCGACAAGAACCTATTGGATCGTGGGATGAGCTCAAAGCAAAACTTAGAGAGAAATATGTTCCTGTCTCATATCAGCATCACCTATTAGATCAATGACAGAGGCTGACTCAAGGTAATAAGACTGTCAATGAATACATCGCGAAGCTCGATGAATTCCTTATGCGATGTCGTGTTCATGAAAATCCAGAAGTCACATTTTCTAGATTCTGATCTGGACTTCAAGAAGACTTACAACGCGAAATTATTGTGAGACAAATCACAACCCTTGAGCAAGCTTATCAAGTTGCTCAAGATCTAGAGAGGTATCAAAGGCTGATCATACTACGTAAAGTTGATCCGCGCCCGATGATAGCTCCTACAAGGATTACACCCTCGGGGACTAAGCCAACTGATGGTTCACCAGCCACTAGCCGGCCTCTTGCTACTGACAAAGGCAAGACTATTATGAAAGAAACTTCTCATAGTGGTGGTAATCGATCTATACGTTGTTTCAGGTGTCAGGGAATCGGTCACATGACATCCAAATGTCCTACAAGGACAATGATCATAGAACAGGATGATGATTCTCCAACCTATGAGGATGATCCACCCACCTATGTGGTTGATGAGACACTTGTTGACGAATTTGAAAATCCCGAGTATGAAACTCTAGGATATATTGGATTTACTTATGAGTCTGAATCACATAGTGATCCAAGAATTGAGGTTGTTAGATGTGCTCTAACCCAGTCTAAAGAAAGTGGTGATTGGCGCAGAACTTCTATCTTTCACACTTACATAAAAGTCAATGAAAAAGTATGTAAAATTATCATTGACAGTGGAAGCTATGTGAATGTAATCGTCATCACGACTGTGTCCAGGGTTGATTTAATTCCCGAGAGTCATCCCAATTCATATAAGGTTTCCTGGATTAATGCCTCTTCCTTGGAGGTTACACAATGATGTTTAGACCCGATTCAATTCAATTCCTATCAGGACAAGGTTTGGTGTGACGTCCTACCAATGGAAGTTGGTAGCGTCATCTTGGATAGGCCTTGGTTGTATGATTTGGATGTCACTCTTCGAGGGCAAACCAATTCCTGTGTGTTCATCTATAAAGATGACAAGATCGTGATAGGTCCTTCTCCTCCTAAGGCCATCAACAAGAGAGAAATTTCAAGTAAGAAATTGACCTCAAAGAAGAAAGATCTTCACTTGATTATCGCTCGAGAGTTCGAGAAGAAAATAGATGAAAATTCTTTAATTTGGGTTGTTGCTGTTAAGGAAGTAAAGGAGAGTAATCCGGTTGTACCCTCACCTGAAGCAATTCCTATCCTTAAGGAAATTGCTGACGTGTTCCTGGAAGATTTTCCTGACTGTTTACCCCTGATGCGCGATATTCAGCACGATTCCATCTATGTCGTGGTTGATCGATTTTCTAAGATGGCATACTTTCTCCCTTGTTCTAAACAATCGGATACTTCTAAGATCACTCGAAAGCTTATTTTTCGATGAGGTAGTTAGACTGCATGGGTTGCCAAAGTCAATGGTGTCTATCGAGACACTAAATTTACCAGTTATTTCTGGAAAGCTTTGTAGCATCTCCTCGGTACGAAACTTAAATTTTTCAGGGCCTTTCATCCTCAAACAGATGGACAAATAGAAGTTTAGGGAACCTACTTTGTTGTTTAGTGCGAGAAAATGAACGAAATTGGGACATTGTCTTACCTCGTGCTGAGTTTGCATATAATAATTCTGTCAATAAGTCTGTAGGCATGAGTCCATTTGAAATTGTGCATGATTATAAACCTAGAATTCCAGTAAATCTCATTCCATTACCTATGCATGCTAAGATGTCTGAGTCTGCTGAGTCATTTGCATAACATGTTAAGAAATTACATAAAAAGATCAGCAAAAATTAAGTGCCAGTAATGACACTTATAAGAAATTAGCAGATTGTCACAAAAGAATGCAGGATTTTCAGAAGGAGATTATGTGATGATTCGGGTTCGACCCAAGCGGTTCCCATCTGGAACTGTTAAGTTACGAGCTCGCGGAGCTAGTGCTTTTAGAATTTTAAAGAAAATTGGGTCGAACGCGTATATTGTTGATTTACCACCAGAGTATGGTATCAGTTCAACCTTCAATATCTCAGACTTGGTGGCATACAAGGAGCCAACGGTAATACCAATGATCTGTTTGAGCCTTCATTACCCATTGAGAGTGAACCCTTACCCGAGTGACCACCAGCCAAATCCACTTATAAACAAAAGCAAATAGAGCAAGTCCTTGATGAGCAGATAATTTCCACAAGAAAACGAAGATACCAGCGTTATTTGGTTTGTTGGAAGGGTTTACCTTCGTCTGAGGATTCATGGATTACTAGAGATGATGAGCTGCAGAGACTTGATTCAGATTTGCTAGAGATATCACAGCAGAGAGGACCCCTACTCGAAAGAGTCGAGTCTTTTCCACCTGGGGAGAGTTGATGGGAACACCACGATCGACCGTCGATTCATTCCTGGTTTACCGTCGACGGCCGAGATCTAATCACGCTGCTTCGATCTGGATCGATTTACTACTAGGACAGATTTGGAAAGATGGATGCTGCGGATTGCTGACTTGGTGGATTGAAAATCTCTCATTCATTCTAATTGATTGGAGATTCCATTTTGGGATGATTTTTTCTCACATTTATTTTATATTAGTTGTTTCTATTTTTGTGATTATTATTTTAGGCATGTTATCTGGTACTTCCTCGTTTGTGTGAGGAATTTATTACATTATGTATTTTTTCTTTATTGAGTCAGTTTGTATAGAGGTCTATATAAACGCCCCCCTGTTACTCTTATTTTCTAATGCTAAATGAATTTAACATGAGTTTCCCTTGAGATTATTTGATTCTGAAATGAATCGATATCCTGGACAAGGAAGAGCTTGAGCCTTGGGTGAGAATCCCTAAACTCCACCTGCTCCAGCTATTCACTCCGGGTTAGATTCCATTCATCTTGCCCCTCCATCATTCACCTCGACTCCTCATCCACTCCGCCGGCTAGCATGCGTGCTTGCGCCCAGTTCGCTGACTCCGATCTGACGTGGATGCGTCGTTGTGCGCTGAAGATACCGACTACGTGAGCGCGCGGACACGCACACGATAGCTTTGCACGACGTCCTCGTACAGTTCCGTCAGACGCGCCTGCTCTCCGACCGCGCGTGCCCCAGCTCTGCTAGCGCGCGCCGCTCCATCAACGAGCTCGCGAGCATCTGTGCCCCGCCCGCGCGCGACTGCTCCTCGCCTGACAGAGTCGTCCCCGCGCCTGCGCCCGACCCTCACTCGCCGCCCGCGCGCGACTGCGCCAGGTCCACGCGCGCAGCCTGCGCTCGTGCCCCTGCCGCATGCGCCCGTCCCCTGCCGTGCGCCGTCGCAGGCACCTTGTCGCGAGCATTGCGCCCTGCCGAGTTGCCTAGCTCTAATTTTTGGAGGAATTACAACGTGGTCCCCGAAATTTTCTGACTCAGGTACAAATTTCAGCAACCTTTTAATCTGGTTAAATCGAGTACTCTGGATCATTTTACTCACTTGTGATTTGCTTGAATTTGTTCCGTCTGTGTGACCTTTCATTATTGAGTAAATTTAAATTACTTTTGGTTAAATATTGTGAGACCCTTAAAATCCTGTTCCCTGTTTCTAATTTGTTGAAAACCGGATTGCGCCCTAATTTAAATTGGTAATTTTTCAATTACCTTCGATCTAATTTATTTAAAATTTTGAAAGAAATCAGTTTTGCGGGTTTAATTAATTTCTCAGTCATCACAAAATTATTCTCTGATATTTAGCACTAGTTTGTGAATAATCTGCTCTGTAAGATTACTGATCTCTAAACTGCATCATCATTCATCTGTCCCGCATCAAGTACTCTCCGATAAGGCGTGATTCGACAAGTTTTACGCTGGCTGTCGACTACCTAACGCAACCCTTCGCATTTCTCATCCGGGACTTGGGACCCGGCAACGGCGCGTTAAGTTTTAACATCTTACTATACTATTAAAATTAATACCAAGCTACTGAAAATAGGCTTTTGCAATTTTGTCCCTTAGAATTTTAATAATCCTTCATTCCTACCGTTGCTCAATCATCTCCAGAGTGGTGACAACTAGCTATAACTATGCATGGCCCTTTTGTCTCTTTCTGTCGCTCGCTCTCTCCCCCATACATAGATATTTAATAGATATGTATATATGATAAGATATATAAGAAGATTATAAAATACCATATTATATTATATTATATTTAATAGCTACTCTCTGGACACAGGATAAGTTTTAGAATATTTAACTCTTAAGGCAGTATAAAATAAAAATCAAATTTTACATTTTGACTTGAAAATAATAGAATAGATATAATTTATTTAAAAAATAAAATATTTTATGTAAATTAAATATAAATTCATTTTATTAAATTGATTTTAAACTGTATTTACATAATTTTGAGCGAGATGACTTTATGCCTTAAAACAAGTCAGTACAATAACAACAATCAAGCCTTAATCCCACTAGGTGGGGTCGGCTACATGAATTCTTTATTTTCATTACCCTCTATCAATTAATAAATTCTTATCTAAGTCTAACTAACTAAGATTACTCCTTATAGTTTCTTGTCATGTCTTCTTTGGTCTCTCTCTTCCTCTTTGTACATGGGCAAGATCCAATAACTCGATTTTTCCAATTGGAGTTGCAGTCGGCCTATAATTTATATGCCCAAACCATTTAAGCCAACTTTCTCTAAGTTTATCCTCAATTTATGTAACATCAACTTTCTTTTGAATATACTCATTTCTCATTATATCCTTTCATATATATTATTAGAAATCCTTCTAACTGATAATGTGTTCATAGAAACATGCATTAAGGTCCTTTTCACATGGTTGGTCATATCATTGGATCTATTGTTAACTAGAATATAGGGTGCTTCAGGCATTGATCTAGTTATGCCATATTATTTCCACAGTTTTGTTACAGGAAATCCTATGCAATACCATGCAATGATGTTCCTGATAATTGTTGTGGAACTTAGTAAAGTTTCCATCAAAATTCTCCCAAGCTCTCAGATTTATTGAACCCTTCCATAAATTTTCAATTAGAAGATGTCTCAATTGAACTATTACATATTTGGAGCTAAATAAGAAATTATTATTTGATAGAGTGCAATAAAAATAAGAAATTCATGTAGCTGAATCCACCTAGTGAGATAAAGGCTTATTGTTGTTGTTATGTTGTCACACATCCATCTTAACATCCCCATTTCTGCAACATTTATTTTATTTATATATTTTCTCTTTGCAGGCCTGCATTCAGCATCATATATTGCTAATTTTACTACAGTTTTATAAAATTTACCCTAAGTCTGGATGAAATTTTTTTATTGCACAACACAACAGAAGCATTTCTCCATTTTACTCATCCTGCTTGAATCTTGCCAATAATATCATTATCTATTTCACCATCATTTTGTATGATTGATTCAAGTTATTTAAAGTGCTCACTCTTCTTGACAATTTGATCATCAATTATCACATTACTAATATAAGTGCTTCTTTCTTGACTAACTGTACACTCCACATATTCAATTTTTAACATATTAAGATAAAAACTTTTAGATTCTAGAGCATTTCTCCAAAACTCGAGTTTTGTTTTAGCTCCCTCATTAATTTTATCAACAAGGACAATATCATCTGCGAAGAGCATACACCAAGGCACCTCATCTTGGATATGTCTAGTCAGAACTTCTATAATCAAAGCAAAAATATACAAACATAAAGCTGAGCCTTAGTTAATCCAACTGTAATAGGAAAATCCTTAGTCAAACTTTCTTGTTTCCGAACACAGGTAACTACTCCTTTAAAAATGAGTCAATACAACAACTCAGAAAAACTTTTGAGCGAGATAACTTTATGTTTAAGATGAGAGTCAATACAATATTTATTTAACTTTTACGTTTAACTTTATTATCTTTCTCTCTCCAAAGGACACATGACGCTCTCTCTCACCCTTTCCTTTCTTTCTCTCTTACACATGTCCTCTCACTCAAATTACAATTTGATTCCTTAAATATATTAGTCTTAAGCCATGTTTGACTGGGGATTTTAAAACCCTAAATTTTTTTTAGGCTTGGTATATTTTGTAATAATATTATTGTTCAGAGTTGTCTAAAAATAACAAACATTTTGTCTTTTAGTTATTTTTCCTTTAATTAATAATTTAATTTAATGGTTAATGAAGTGTTCATGAACAAGCTTTTTATTTATTAGGTTGATATAAACCCATTTAGATAGCTCAATACCATGCTCAATAGTTAGCTCGAATCGAGCTTAAGCTCAATTGTTTGTAAACAAACCAAGCCTAAACATGGTAGCCAAAAGCTCAACTCGTTTATGAACAAGCATGAACAATGAAATCCAAAACGAGCTTCAACAAGCACATGACCCAACTCGATTTAGCTTGGTTCATCTACAACCCTAAATGTATCGAGTCTCGAAACTGTTTTTGATGCCTTGAGGCTGACCTCGAGGATCTTATTGGATACCCCAATTCTAACCATAGATCATGCATCTTATTTTCAAAATCGACAAGAACACTGACAAGTCCTTTGTTGTGGTGCAGTGCTCGAGCGTCTTTTCTATCTTCTGCTTGAAATGTACATGGTAGAAGAGAGAATTCTCATGGAAAGCATTTACCATCAGGTTTTCTTGCTCCACTATCTCGAGGTGAGGACGTTTCTATTGTTTTGATTCACCAAGTAGCTCCTCCCTTCCTTGGTAAACCTGCATCGCTGAGACCTCCTATGAAAACTTTATATCATTATCTTCGAGCCAATGTACTCATGGGATAAGCACCCTTGTACAACGTTATTCAGCACAGCAACCTTTGTCTATTGTACTCAACTATCCTGTACCACTTAGGAACTAATAAGTTTTATCCCTTGTGAAGCGTAGTTGGTGTTTTATGAGAACCACAAGTCCTCGAGCTTCCTTAAATTTTGGGTGTCAAGTCCTTAAGGTTGTTCCTCGAGGTTGCTTCTTGTTCTCCTTCGATGTAAGCTATTTGTTAGTGTCAAGGCCTTGGTTCTCTCAACCTGAACTATGCTCAAGGCTAAGAACCTGTTCTTTCTCAACAAGTAGATGAAGCCATTTAGTCCGACTTATCATTCAATCTTTCTTCTTGAAGTCCACTCTCAAATATCCTCAAGAAAAGTCCTTGAGATAGCCCGAATCCCCTAAAGGAACATCTTTGAGTATCCTCAAAGGAAATACTCGAGGAATGTCAAACCTAAATGAAAACAATATCCATTGTAAATTTATGCATCCAGCAGAAGCTAATTTTCAGCTTAAGTGGTTGTTTATTTTGCAGGAAATATAAATGAATTATGTAATGAAGATTCACATTTCAATTTATAAATTTCAATCATCATATCCATTGTCTGCAAGATTAAGCAAATCAGAACACCTCATAAGAATTCAATGAGAGCTTCTATCAATCTCTTCTCATAACTCACATTAGACATGTAATCCTGTAGCAGAGACCTGTTGTAACTTTTTTTTTTTGTTTCCCACTAGTTTACTCTTTCTTCCTATTCCATTCAAGAAACTTTGTACCACTAAGAACAGTAATAACATTCCAATAATATGCAGTCATCATAAGATTACATACTGCTAGAAATAAAAACATGCATTTTTCTTTAAACATCAGAAACAATGCTAATGTTGTACCATGAAAGAGTAAAATTCGCATACCATGTTTCTTTGGCTTTTTGAGAGATTCATTTTCCACTTCAAAAGGTGGAGTTTCTTCAACTTTACTTGCAGGGATATCAACCACAGAAACTGGCTGAGAGTTCAAATTTGAAGTTGAAGATTGGGTCTGGATCACTAGCGGTGCAGACGGAAATGAGAATTGTGGGCCAGCTGAAAGGGTTGCATTATTAAATTGATCATTCTGTGTTTTTGCTTGACTCATCATAGTCTTGAATGCTTGTTGCATTGCATATTGCTGGAAGGGAACATGCAACAAGTTACTAATATAAAAATAATTATAACAAAGCCTTTCTTTGGGAATTTTGATTATTGAGCAGTGTAATTTAAAATTTTTATGCAACAGATGCAGTAGAAATATAAAAAATACCAAGTTACAACTGTCCTTTATATGGCAATGAAAGAATAAGTATCTTCAGAACATGTGAAAAAAGAGGGCAAAATAATTTCAAAAAGACAACGTAATCACGTTAACAAGAAAATGTATGCCTCTAGATCTAAGTAAAAAAGAAAAGAATCATTAACAAAATGAAAAAAATAAAAAAGATAAAATAAAATACAGGCAACCACACCAGACAGGAAAAGAAATTAACAAAATCTCCTATAAGGCATGCTTCAATAAGGCATCAATAAAACAAAGTTGAGAAGCAATACTAATAAACAATTTTAGCACCTAAAATTAACATTATTCTTGGATAAAGAGATTAAAAGAAATAAAAAAAGGAACAGGAAGTGTTTGCAATAGGTATTATATAAAACGTAGAGCTTTTTTCACTCAAAAATCTAATAATCTCTAGCATAATCCTGCCACTAAACTACATTGCATCAATAAACAATGACACTAATAAACATTTAAAACTTCAGCAAATACAACATAAATGCTACCTCAAAATCTTATGGAGTATTCTTTCATTCCGTAAAATCTTATCTTTGATCAAAGGGAACCATCACAAACCAATGGAGCAAAAGTGAAAAGAATCTATATTCTCGAATAAAAGCCCTTAGCAGGAAGATTTAATGATGTCTCACTGGGTTTTAGATGTCTGTGCCCTTCATTTATCAGCAACAACATATACTATGTCACATACCTTATAGAAGGCAGGGCATTAATTGAATGCTCACCTTTACTCTTGCTGCAACCTAACAAGTTGGTTAATAGTCAGCTAGAAATCATTAAAGATGTATTAAAATTTTGAACAAGAAGACAAACCAATGAAAATAAAGAGTTCCATACTCATCTCACCATAGAGAACAGGGCTGAAAGTCCCACACCAACTCCAACCCAGAAAAGAGGAGACCCACTGTGTAATTCAGCAACATGGGGAAACAAATATTATATGAGATTAGTGCAAAAAACAAAATTCCTTCCATTATGTAACCATGTAACACAAACGACCCAAGATGGCACTCTATTTAAAGCTTACAAGTAGGATGGAGCAGGGGGGACTGGGGTCTGTGGTGTGCCACTAGCTGCAGAAAGTTCACTACTATTTGTCGATGAAACGCTTGCAAAGTTTAGCAGACCTACCTTCTCAAACACTGAAATCAATATAGTAGCCTTTAGTTGCTAACAAAACAAAGAAACAGATAATAGTTAAGTGTGAATTATACATAGCAGAATCACAGCATGCTCAAGACCAAAGGCACAGAAAATTTTTTAATTGGTATACAGTGTTGCACATTAGCAAAAAATACACGTCCTCTAGCAACAAATGCAACTCACACAAATCAGCAAGAGTATGAGGAATAGTAGGCAGTTGAATGAACAATTCATAACAAGTTCCTCAAAGAGACAGTCAAAAACTGAACAACTGTACTACAAAATATTTATCAATCGAATGGCAAATTCTCAGGATTTTCAGCCTTCCTTGTCCCTCTCATGCATAAGTTATTTAAGATAGTATATTCAGGTACAGTCATATTTTAATTCCAATACACAACATGTATTTGATCAAAATGGTAACATCCAAAGAATCCTCATCCCCTGTTCGATGGAATTGATAGTTTCTTTTTTTTTCCTTCAAATATTTTTTAACAAATAGCAGTGCATTCCAACATCGAGCGGCTCGAAACAGCCAAACTCCGTCCATGAAAATTACTTCAAAAATCTTCGTAAAGTAAGAAATTAGTACCGACGTAATCAGATTCCATGCCAAAAATCATAAAGAAATGTAAAGCAGAAGTCAAAAAAAGAGAAGTGCATGCAACAAGCACCGGTCCTCGAAGTTTTCTGCGATGCACCGCTCCGTCGCTGGACTGAAGAAACAACGAACCAGGAAGTTCTCGCCCCTCCTTTTTCTGGCCGGCGAGCAGGCACCGGAAGAGCCGGGTACTCCTGCCATCGCCGGACTCTGATCTCGGTGGCAGTTGGGAAACCCGCGAGGATTGGAACTTTGTTGGAGCTTATGACAAGATTATCCATTTCCAGCAATCGGAATCCCCGGCAGAACTTACTAGCCCGTGGAGTTGCGAGGGTTCATGGCAACGAGAGAGGAGAAGAGAAAGGGGTAGGACTATAGGAGGCGCAGTTCCTAAAGAAACACTAGCACAGAAAGTAAACTCTTTTATTATCTCTGATATTTCAAACCTTACAAAAGCTTTCATAGCTCAGTTGGTTAGAGCACCCGTTTAGTAAGCGGGAGGTCTTGAGTTCAAGTCTCAATGAAAGCACGGAAATTATAGTATTTTATAATAAAACTTATTTTAATATTACAAAATATAAAAAATAAAATATTGTTATTTTAATAAACTATTATTATTTTAATAAAATTTATTTTTATAATTAAAATTTATGATGAGCTAAAAAACGATCTAGCTTATACTTTCACATTTTGCCAAAAAAAATGAAAATTACGTCATTGACCGAGAGTTGTAAAAATTAGTTATTTGTCCATTTTAAATTTTATTTTTTGAGTTTATACTATAATTGATTTAAGATATAATTATTTAAGTTCACATTAAATTTTGAGTTTATTTCAATTATATAATTTAACTTTGTGTAATAATTAAAAAATTATTTCTTATTACGTTCAATAATACCATTAACTTTAAAAAACATATATACACAAATAATTTATTTTTTTCAAAAATATTATTTATAACATGTATAAATATTTTTTATAACACTATAAAATATATTATATTTATGTAAAAATTAATATTTAAAATAAGAATTTATAAATATATAGGGTTAAATTTGAATTTGAGTTGATTTCGGGTTTAAAAAAAACAAATTAATTTTAAGTCAAATTAAATTTACAGCCTTGACAAATGACCACAGGTCCCGCGGATAGGGCTATTATCAATCCGATTTCGAACCGTGTCAATAACAGCTCAAAATCAGATCGATCATATTTCAATCGACTCAAAATAGGCTCAAAATCGATTTAGTTCGACTTCAAGCCAGCTCGAGTCAATTCCAATCGACTTTGAGCCGATTTCGAGTCATTTTCGAGCCGACTTGAAAAAATAAAATCTCAATTTTTTTAGCCGATCTTGAGCCGGGTAGGCTCGGCTTCATGTAAAAAAAATTAGGTGAATTAAAAGAGGAAAAGAAAAATAAAAAATAACATAACAAGAAAATATAATAAATAATCTTACATATTACATATTTAGAGATAAATTTAAATAAGAAATTCATTACTTAATAACACGTAATACAAATAAGAATTCATATCCCACTTAATTGATTATAGTGGTGGTGGCCCTATGTATAGTAAAAAGAAGGCAAAGGCCCTTTTCATCGTCTCAACTCCTAAAACCAAGATTTCTACAAATTCAATCTACTAATAAATTGGAGGGCACCATTCAGGAATGGAATAGAAAGCTGCAGTAAACAAAGCATGAAATCAAAGCCAATTGAAGGGGGGAAATCAAATATTGAACATAATCATGATAAACTAGCTGCGAAATTCATGAAATCATTCTCAAGTTTCGGTCTTTCTCATGAACTGTTCCTAAGTAGAAAGGTTCAAAAACAATGAGAAATAAACTTTTTTCTGTTTTTATCACAGCTACTTCTTCAGTCTGGTGGTGCTCTCCAGGTTAAGATCCTGGAGATTGAGCAGCAGTTCATCCGAATTTAAGAACACCCGATTCGCCGAGTTGGAAATTGTTTGAGCCACTTCCCTTGCTGCTTCTATCTGCCTAAGGGCGAGGAATGCTGGGTTGTTTGCGATTGCCTGCCCAATAAGCTGAGCACTTTTGGCCTCGCCCTGTGAAACACAAGCAAATGTGTTAGTTACTGAATAAATAACAACAACAATAACAAACACCAAGCCTTAATCCCACTAGGTGGGGTCAGCTACATGAATCATTTGTTTCCATTGCGCTCTATCAATTACCAAATTCTTATTTAAATCTAAGTAACTAAGATCACTCCTTATAGTTTCTTGTCATATCTTCTTTGGTCTCCTTCTTCCTCTTTGTACATGGCAAAATTCAATAACTCAATTTTTCTAACTAGAGCTTCAATCGGCCTACGATTTAGATGTCCAAACCATCTAAGCCGACTTTCTCTAAGTTTATCCTCAATTGGTGCAACACCAACTTTCTTTCGGATATACTCATTTCTCATTTTATCCTTTCGTGTATATCCACACATCCACCTTAACATCCTCATTTTTATTTATTTTATTTATATATTTCCTCTTTGCAGGCCAACATTCAGCACCATATATCATCGTTGGTCTTACTATAGTTTTATAAAATTTACCATTAATTCTGGATGAGATTTTTCTATCGCACAATACACCAGAAGCATTTCTCCATTTTACCCATCCTGCTTGAATCCTACTAATAACATCATTATCTATTTCACCGTCATTTTGTATTATAGATCCAAGATATCTAAAGCGCTCACTTTTCTTGACAATTTGATCATCAATTGTCACATCTCTAATATAAACATTTCTTTCTTGACTAAATGTGCACTCCATATATTCAATTTTTGATCTACTGAGATGAAAACCTTTAGATTCTAGAGCATTCCTCCAAAGCTCTAACTTCGCTTTAGCTGCCTCTTTAGTTACTGAATAAATACTACAGAAAAATTTGAACATGCACTGACATTTTACAGTAGAATGATCAAATTCTTTTTTAAATCTAAATCTTTCTTTTTGTCAAAAGAGGAATACTAAAATTAGGGGGAATTTGGTTTGACGTTATTGTAATGTTGTCATGTTAGAGAAAATAATTTTGGTTTGATGAAATGTTTAAATACATTAAAAAAATCTCAAAACTGCCACTTCTAAAGTGACATCTAGGCGTCAATATCAAGCAATATCAACATGTCACTGGCACTATAAATAAATCAATGATGACAGAGAAGTAAGATAAGTCAAAATAAGAGGTAAGGATTTTATTTTACAACAAAGAAGCTAGAAATCATGATTTTTAAAGACAAATTACTATTAGATTTGTGAATCGTGATGATCATTAACACTTTAATACATAATATAATGGCAATGAATCAAATAAATAATAAATGCTAAATAACACAATCATTTAGCCATGTAGATTACATTGGCAGATAAATACATGAAAATCTAGTCTTCATTGAACCAAACACCACTTAGCTAAACATCAAATAACTGGAAAGGTAGAAATTTGGCATGAAATCAATACTAACAATATCAAACTCAAGAAAAGAGAATACATGCAAAAAGATAGATTAAGCTTAATTAAAAAGCTCAAATTTCAGACTGAATTTAAAAAGTAACTGAAGTTTAATCAAACCTCAAAGGTAAGGGTTATTTTGAAACTTACCTAAGGTACAAATTTAACTAAGGGGATATTTGGTTTAATGTTATCTAGATATTTGTGCTATCTAAGTATCAATGTTAGATAGCTCAATCTCACTTCATCTATTTCCATAACAATTTGGGTGACATCTAAAAATTCTTTAGCTGCAATCTTATAATCTTTTATAATATAATATATCATCAAACCAAAAAACTCAATTTCTCCAAATTAACATAACACAATATCACAATAACATTGAAGCAAACGACCCCTAAGTCCTATAGCTAATGCAGCAACCAACAACTTGTGATTGAGACATCCAAATGATGAACGATCCAGATTGGATCCCATAAGTTGCTCTTTGACAGATGATACAAATTATTTAAATATGTTTTTTTAGATTTAAATTGGTTAGATTTATCCAAATTAAGTTTTATCTAAATTAATTTAATCATATTGGATAATACTATTTAAATGAAAAAATTTAATTAATTTAAATTAGTTGGAATTATCTCAATTGAATAATTATTTAATTTTTTTTTACTTTTTGTTTTGATTTATTAGCCTTAAATAGAATGGAATCTATACATATTTAGGAAACTTTTTATGAATAAAATTTACTTTATGTGCATTTGACTTTAGAATGGGTTAATCTCAGGATTCCAGAAGGGATCAATATCTTGGAAAGAAAGAGGAGTCCTTATGTGAGAATTCTAGAAACTCTAATTATCTACTATTTTTTCTCAAATTTTTCATTCTCCTCTAAACCCTAGTCACCTCATCTCCCACATCAACTTGTGAGACAGCAAGTATCCAGGATAAGTGGATAACATGGAGAGAGGGTGAGTCAAGTAGCATGAGACAGCAAGTTACCACTGTGTTTACTGACGATAGGTATTCCAGAAAAACAATAAACCATCCACATGGCTGGAACTCAAAGGAAACTAGAAAGGTCTCTGCTCCTGAAAGTGTAGCATAAGCTTTTGTGAATGGTCTCTGTTCCATATGCATGAAATTCTAGGGTAATTCTAATATCGAATGCATCTTGGAACTCTTTCAAACTCAACAATAAACAAGCATATGCTGAGAAATGAAGTCTAAGGGTCATACAGGGTAGCAAAATAAACGTGGACAATTAAAGACAATAAACAGTTCTT
The DNA here is from genome assembly GCA_002786265.1 of Apostasia shenzhenica. Classification (NCBI taxonomy): domain Eukaryota; kingdom Viridiplantae; phylum Streptophyta; class Magnoliopsida; order Asparagales; family Orchidaceae; genus Apostasia; species Apostasia shenzhenica. The sequence continues at coordinate 4,513,962 of KZ451885.1, read as the reverse complement.
AACGCTCAGAAACATGTCTCACTCTCACATTAAAGCGCACAAAAAACAGCTATACAAGAAAACAAGAACAAAGCATTATGAAGCAAGGAATTAAAAAAAAAATGGAAAAAAAAAAAATTTAAGCTCACCTGAGCTCTGATTATGGCACTCTTTTTATCCTGCTCAGCTTTTTCTACAATAAACTTGGCCCTCTCAGCGTCCTGGGCAGCCACCTGTTTAGCTTCAATGGCATGAGTGAACTCCTTCCCAAAGCTCAGAGTTGTAATAGATACATCATCTAGTGCAATATTAAAGTTGGCTGCCCTCTGAGTGAGTATCTTCCTTATTTCCCTACTCACAGCCTACAATCATATAATACAAACGGCTTAAATAAGCCAAGCACATCACAGGCTTGAGCTAGAAGTATTTGTAAACCCATAATACACAATGGCAGATTTTTCAAATTATGCACATAAAAACGTGTTACCTCTCTTTGAGTGATAAGCTGGCTGGCATTATATTGAGCCACCACTGCTTTAAGAGTTTCGTGGATAATTGATGGCAGAACCCTCTCATTATAATTTTCTCCCAGGGTTCTGTAAATTGTTGGTAATTGATCTGGCATGGGGCGGGTAAGGACTCGAAGTCCAATTTTAACCTGGGCTAGCATAGGCTTTCAGCAGTTATATTTCCCATGGGACACAGCAAATATAATAAATATATGTAACCGAATGGTACAAGAATGTAGGGCGAAATACTGGAATAGCGTGCATACATATGCCTGCTAAAAAAAATTATGAAGTTCACAAAGATTTACGTCAAAATGCTTTAATGAAACAAAGTTCATCAGATGTAGGAGATGAAGGCTTCTGATGTCATCAAAACCTTGTTAAAAACTCAAACATTAGATCGACAAAATGGACAAAAAAACAGAATTTTAGCTGTATATCACTTTTTTTGAAATGTACTTGTACACCACATTACAAAGTAATATTTACATAAAGTATACAAAACTTAAATATTACTTGTATACCATTTAAGCACCCTTGTATATATACAAAAATACATAAATAAATTCATACATATGCACATATGTATATACCTAAATACATATAGATACATAAATACAAATATGTAAACAAAATATGCATATATATTTAAATACATACATAGATGTGTATATATGCGTATACATAAATATATACATATATATATATATATGAAATGCATAAATACATACATAAAAACAACAGTACACAAAATAGGAACATATTTCTCAACCACCTTAAAGATTGTGTACCCAATTATATGTAAATGCAAAGAATAAATATGTGAGAATAACTTAAAAAGAAGTATACAAGTAGATGTTTAATTAAAACATGATATATATAAGTAATATTTAAGCTTTCAGTGGTGTGCGCCTAAATACCTTAAAAAAAAACTTTCACACTTACAAGAAAGATCATTTGAATAATCTATGCAAAATACTTTTTTCCCATATTAAAAGGATGCACTACAACATAGATCTCTCAGCATCGTGTTTAATTGATAGTAAGATACAACTATGGGCCAGCTGAATTGTGCAACATGCTCACTTCAAGAAAAATCTCAATAGTGTTCATATTAGGGCAGTTCTAATGGATCTTCGGAATAAAAAATACAAATAAAAATGACCAACAAAGAAGAAGAATAGTGGAAAATTTTGCACACTAGAGGGGTCTTGATATTTCACCTTAGAAGGCAAATAGACTCAAAAAAAATAATAACAAAATAATAAAATTAAGTATCAGAAAAGTCGATACTTGCACTTATTCATCTCACGGAAGCAAGAAGTATTTCATCACAATTGCTTACAATCAAAAGACTAATCAGGGACACATAACAAAGGATAGGGTAAATTGCGTTCAGGCCCCTGAGGTTTTAAGGACATTAAAAATTTGTCCCAACTTTTTAAAAATCTCAATTTGGGTTCCTGAGGTTACAAAAATACTGCAGTTTTGCTCCCAATTAAAACATAATTGCTAATCTTTTACTAGTATGGCATAAGATTATTCTTATTTATTAACTTTATGACATTTTACAATCTAATTTTGAAATATTAATATTTATATTTTTTAATTTAAAAATTTTAGTGCAAATAAAGTAAGAAAAAAAAAAGAAATTAAATTTAGATTTTTTTTAGATTTTTAAAAAAATATGAAAATAGATAGGTGTAATGATCCTTAAAATATGTAATCAGTTCAAATTAGTTAAAAAGAGATTAAATTTGTTATTTTTTATCCAAAAAAATAAAGAAAATGATGAGATTCTAAAAGAGGGGTCAAAACTATAGCACTTTTACAACCTCAAAGACCCAAATTGAAGTTTTAAAAAGTTGAAATCAATTTGCAACACCCTTCCGACCTCAGGAGTTTGGATGCAATTTATCCTAAAGGATATAGCAAATTTTGAATGGAAAAAAGCATTCAAAGAAGAGTTTTATTAACTTTTTTTTTATAAAGAGTTCTCTTAACTTCTTATTGAACAAAACTATACAAAAACAACCTACCTTTTATCCCACTAAGAAGGGTTAAATCATTCCTTATAATTTCTTATCATATCTTTTTTAATCTCCTTCTTCCTCTTTTTACATGAGCAAGATCCAATAATTTAATTTTTTATACAAAAGCTTTAATCGACCTATGATTTATATGTCCAAACTATCTAAACTGATTCTCTCTGAGTTTATCCTCTATCGATGCTACTCCAACCTTCTCGCAGATATTCTCATTTTCCATTCTATCTTTTCGTGTATATTTACTTATCCACCTTAGCGTCATCATTTTTGTAATACTTATTTTATTTATATATTTCCTCTTTGTGGGACAGCATTCAGCATCATATATTATCGTTAGTCTTATTATTGAATTAAATTTTTTATCATATAATACATTAGAAGCATTTCTCTACTTTATCCATCCCACTTGAATCCTGTTAATAACATCACTATTTATTGTCATTTGTATAATTAATCTAAGGTATCTAAAGTCTCACTTTTCTAAATTATTTGACACTAATTATCACAACAACAAAACCATTGCTTCTTTCTTGATTAAATGTGCACTCAAAATATTCAATTTGTGATCTACTAAAATAAAAACTTTTAAATTCTAAAATATTTCTCTATAACTTGAGTATCGCCTTGGCTTCATCTCTAGTTTTATCAATAAGGTAAACATGCAAAAAATATACACCAAAATATATCATCTTGCATGTGTCTAGATAAGACCTCTATTACTAATGTAAAAAAATACGAACTTAAAGGTGAGCTTTACTACAATCCAACTGTAATAAGAAAATTCTTAATCAAACCCTCTTATGTTCAAAGTTACATAAATAATAGCTCCTTTATACATATTTTTAATAACTTAAATATTAGCAATAAAATACTATTCTTTCCTAAAACTCTTCAAAATACTTCTATTGGGACTTTATCATGAGCCATTTCTAAATGAATAAAAACTAAATACAGATCTCTTTTCTCCCTAAACTTTTCCATGAAACCTCTCAATAAACGCATAACTTTCATAATAAATCTGCCCAGCATAAAACTAAACTGATTTTATGATGCCTCCCTATCACGATGTAATATATGCTCGATGATCCTCTCTAAAAATTTTAAAAGTATGACTCATTAATTGAATTCTTCTATAGTTGACACAATCATGAATGTCACATTTATTCTTATAAATAGGTACCACTATAATCTTTCTCCATTCATTTAGCATTCGTTGAGTCTTCAAAATCATATTAAATAACTTGATGAGCCAAAAAACTCCTTTATCTCTCAAATATTTTCAAATATCTAGTGAGATGTTATCCGATCCTACTACACTTCATCTTCTTTAAAACTTCCTAAACTTTAGCTATACTAATACGCTAAATGTAAGGAAAAGTTTTACTTAATTTTGGGATGCTGAGTTTAGAAAGATCAATCATATTGTCACAATTGTCATTAAAAAGTTTTTAAAAGTAACTCATCCATCCATATTTAATATTTATTTTTGAAAAATACTTTCTAATCTTCATTCTTAATGCATTTTACTTAAGTCTTTAATTTTCCTATCTCTTATCATGACAATCATTTAAGTCTCTACTTCTCCAATGTCTAGCTTTTTATATTGAACAAAACTATGATTTCAGAAAATCCTACAGATATGGAAAATTGCCATATTGCATTTAATATTTGAGGTTTGCTAATTCATCTAGAGAATCATATAAAGAGTCACAATAAAGGAATGCAAAAAATTACCAAGCAGTAATAAAGGACCCAAATTATAAAATAAAAAAAAATAAAAAAAAAATAAAGGACCCAAATTACCAAATTTACGTGGCAAAAGAAAATTCTGCAAAATATAGTATGCCAATTTTCCAGTAAATTAAAAATTTGGCCTCATGTTTCACAAGCAAGATTAACACGAGGGAATCATTTATTTCAGTATTTAACATACAGGGATGAGTTGCTTTACTTAACCCATAATGTTATTCTACATGATAAGGTTAGTGCTTACTACAATGACAGAACACAAACTTCTACATTGGTTGGATTCAAAGCAAAAAAATTACTAAGCTGTATGATACTATAAAAAGGTTAACACTTAAAATTTACCATTTGGAGATCACGGCTTCCTGAAGTACTCTCCACAAGATGGGGGCGGGCACGAACGTCGTATATGATTGGTCTCTCAAACCAAGGAATGATCAAATGTGTGCCTTCAGGATAAACCTGCAGATAGTTTGTCATAACAAAACCAAGATATATAATAAGCATAAGAAATTGTTATGCCTTTCAGAACAACTTATTCTAATTCATATGATGGAAGTAATTTCGGAAATCAGGTATTTACACTCTATTCACAAAAATAAGATGACAGAAATCTGAAAAAATAAACATCTACCAAACAAGCCATGTCTCACAAAAACTTTATTCAGTTTGTCTATGTTAAACAGACCCTGGCTGTTATAACAAGTGCTTCTGATATCATAGTGGTACAAGAATAACATAAATATTACCAATAAAAATTTTATAGTGATGAGCAAAAAGGAAAAATGAAGAAATGAAAACGAGCGTCATATAAAAGGACATATTAGGAGACAATTAAGTAACAAAAATACGGGAGTAGAACCAATTGAAGATAAGACAATCAAAAAGTAAACTTAGGTTATATAAGCATGCAAAATACAACCCAGAGAAGCAGCATGAGGTTAGAACTCATATAAAAGGAAACGGTAGAAAAGACATGGATAAATGGAAACAATACAAATAAATAACATGTAGAACCTAAAAAGAAGAAACATAACATGTAGTTTTAAAAAAAAAAAGTATATGGTGAAAGGTTACATCAGTCAGATAGTTGGCGCAAATGTTGATCACAATGAATAATTGCTTAGAGGATACTACCGGCTTCTACAATCCAATTGTTCCAAAGGCAATAGGATAAAATGATGTCACAATGCAGGGTTGCTATATTATCTCCTTAATGATAACTCCAGTAGCTCTTCCAGCTTAGTAGGAATTTTATTCCACCATACACAACCACAACATGAAAAAGAAATTTAAAACACAAAAAGGGGGAAACAAATGCCACCACTCTTAAGATCATCCCAGAAACAAAGAAAAAAAAAATAACATCATTAAGAGTTTCAATTTTCCAACATATCTTGCACGCACTTGAACCAATCCTACTCATACACAAGCATCATTCTTACACTATAAGACAAAAGCAAAATTACATAATCCGTCAAAATCAAAGTATTTGCCTAACCTCACTGATCTGTTTAAAATACATCAGTCATCAGATTTCTACTAAAAAGGAAAAATCTCAATGTATAAGAAGATAACAAACGATAAAATGGATAAGATGCCTTGTCTTTGATCCCTTGAATGCGGTTGAAGACGATGGCCCGGTGGCCACCGTCAACATTGTAGAGGCTGTTGAGGGCGGCGTAAAGACCGGTACCACCGATCAGGGCAAGCTTCACGAGCGTCGCAGTAGCGCCAGCGTTGGGAACGTTAGGGTTCTTGAAGTTCATCGCTGCTCACCTCGCCGCGGCGGAGGGTTTGAAGTTAGTTGCAGCACGATGGAGATTTCTGCTGATGGAGGGCTTTAATGAGAAGGGTTTATTGGGGAACACGGAACGAAGAATGGACGATCCGATGGCGTCTCGTTTGCCAAATCTGATCAAGGAAAGATTTGATCGGACGGTCAGCTGCATTTTGTTTTTTGAAAAAATTTAATATGTTTAAATAGGAAAGAGCTACTCAGATAGAAAAATTCAACCTAAACTAAAGCCTTGGTTTGAATTTTTTTTTTTTTTTTGAATAGAAGAAAAAAATATTTTATTTTTTTAATTTAATAAAAAAAATTTATTTTAATATTAAAAAGTATGTAAAATATAAAATACATTCAATTCTAATATTAGTATTTACGTTAAATGTGAAATAAAATTAATTTTTATAGTTAAAATTTATGTTAAAAAAAAAACTTGTCTCAAATCAAATGAGATATAAATTGAACCATAAATTTATATCAATCTAAATTTATTTAGGTCGATTTTAGATTTTAAAATATTAAGAACTGATTATAAGCTTCGATTTTTTTGGTCTATATATAAGTCCAGTAGAATCGAATTGACCTTACTTATATAAATAATAAAATACAAAATTTCAAAATAATTTTTATTAATTAAACTTATTAAATTTCTTTATAACTCTTATTATCAAAAAACTTTCTTTATAATTCAATTCTAAAAAGAATATCTTTAAAATATCATTTTAAATTTTTAAATATCTATTATATTTTAATATTAAATATTTATTTTTTGAAATTTATTATTAAATCTTCAGTTATCCATATATTATATTACCTAAATTTAAATTCAACTCTCTATTATATACATTTTTTCATTAAAAAAAATAAATTGAAGTATTCTTATTATTATATTTATTTAGTGATTTATAATCATATTAAAAATTATTTGTTGAATCCAACAAAACCTGGACCCAATCCAAACTTAATAGTTTGAGTCTAAGTCGGATCTATGAGTCGAATTCAAATCTATATATATATATATATAGTAAAATTAATTTAACTTAAATCAAATATATAATAAGTATAAAATAGAGCTGAACTACCATGCCCTCAAGAACTAGCCCAAAAAAAGTAATTTAGAATCTAATTTTTAAAGTATCTAATGAATAACATCATTAATCTATTAAATAATATATTAGCTTATCTGTTAAAACTGCAACTGACCAATGTATTAAATATTTGGGATTTTTACATACATGACATAAAATTTACACGAAATTACACATTTTACCATCAATTCGTAAATATTACCATTATCACACATTTAAATTTTACGCATTTCACATATTTCACATATTTCATATACTTTATAATATTATATTATATGTAAATTAAAATGTACAAATTCATTAATATTTTTTTACCGTAAACACATCAATTTTTTTACTTCAATTAAAAATTATAGTCATATGGATTTAAATTTGGCACCCTAATTGGAAATTTTAAATAGGATAAATAAATTAAAATACATAAATTCATAAATATTTAAATTATTATTTATATAAATTAATTTATTTATAGTATTTAATTAATATATTAATAATATAGTTAAGATCAAGGCCAATTTAGAAATGTGAAGTTCACCATAAAAAAATATGGTGTAAAATATGTGAAATGCGTAAAAATTAAATGAATATAGTGTAATAGTGGTAATATTTATGAATTGTGGTGAAATGCGTAATTTGGTATAAATTTCATGTTCTGTATGTAAAAATCCCAAAATATTTACAAGGATTATTTCATAAGATGCATTTAAATACGATGAAGATTGTTAACAGAAAAATTAGCTACTTTACTTAAATCTAAACGCATAATAGATTTAAGCTAATTCGTTGACAAATCATCTCAGTTATGCTGAACAAGGTCCAAATGGGTTGCTCGAATTACACCTTTGAGCTAAATAACTCGTAGCCAGTTAAATAGTGCTAGGCGAACAGATCCCTAGCCAATTTCATTTATCACTTCAAAGTTCTATCATTATTGTATAGTACTTAACTTAGGAAAAGAGGAGGTATTTATCATTAAAACTCGGTCTACATTATTTAGTACCACCTAGTACATTTTTATTATAAATACTCATATTTACGATAAAAAGAAATATCTAGAACACAGTTCCCCAAATGCACTCTACGTAATATTTATTTGCTTAAAAAAAACTCTTAGTTAGTACTGTTTACTTACTCTTCGATATCGGTACTCAAATTTCACTTAATCTTAATCTTCAACTCCAAATTCTTATTTAGTTTCTTAATTTCTCTTACTTTTAGTATTACATCATAAGAAATTGCAAGTTAATAAGTTGTACTCTAATTGCTCTCGATTTTAATCTTAGGTGATAAATTTTTATAATGTTAAAATTATAATTCGGTCTCCTAATTTTTCTTAGTCATAATCTTACATCCTGATTGTTTATAAAAAAAATTATAATTTGGTCCCATGATGTATGTTAGTTTTTGTACTAGATCCTTATAAATTATAATTTAGAACTCATAATTTTTCAGTCTTAATTCTGTCTTAAATTCTTACAATCATAATTATAATTTAAAATTTCTATTTCTCTAAATCTTGATGTTATGCTTTGAGAAATTATAATTTAATATCATAATTTCTTAATCTTAGTTCTAAATCTTATATTCTTATAATAATAATTATAATTCGATCGCCCCGATTCTTCTTAGTTTTAACTTAGCTCCTGCTTAAAAAAAAAGCCTTAGCTCCTAATTTTTTAGTGTCATCTTAATAAACAATAAATTAATTTCTTAAAAAAATTTGAAATGAACCCACATATACAACCAGAGAGGAAAAAAGAGAATAGGAGGGCTATCATATGAATTTTTTTGAAAAATTATAAAATATTTTTTTATTTTAGTTTAATAATATTTAAATATTTATTTATAATTTTAAATATTTCTTCTTTCTTTCATTTATAAGGGATAATGGGGTAGACATGAAATTAATAAGAAGAGAGAATAGAGTGAGTAAAATTAGGAAAATTATAATATAATTTCTCAATTTAGTTCATTAATATTTAAGTTCTTATTTGTAATTTTAATTATTTCTTTAAATATAGATTATTTTACTTCTAGATAAAAATTTAAAAAAATGTTTTCTATATTTAAGTACAAAAAATTGTAGTTAAATTTTTATAAAATTATGAAAATTTCGAGTGTCTGAAGCCTTGTTTGGTTCAAAGCGAAATTTTTTGCCCAACAAAAATTTTAACTATAAAAATTAATTTTATTTCACATTCAAATACAAATACGAATATTAGAATTAAAAGTATTTCACATTTTGCACACTTTCTAATAGTAAAATAAATTTCTCTTTCGTTAAATTTAAAAAATAAAATATTTTTTTTCATGTATAAAAAAAAGCTCGAATCAAACGAGGCCTCAGGCCATGCCATGGCATCTAAATTATGTAAAATAAAATGATTTGATTTGGTAAATAACTACTTTAATAATTTATTAAATTTATATGCATAAAATTACAATTATATTTTTAATAAAATTATATAATTTTTAAGTGTTGACATATGGCTCCAGCGCTGCATCACAGCCATATACGTGGCGCTCCTTCATCTTGAAATATCATGCTTTAATCTTTGAAGCTGTGTTAGCCTTCCAAATCTCGTGAGTTCTGGATGCTCTTTTCATTTTGAGACTTAACCGACGGGTTCAGCTCTCTGCGCGCTGCCGTCCTTTGGGGCTCTCTTTATTTTTCAGTGTTTTTTGGGATCTCCTATATCCTATGTCAATACGAAATAACGGGACTCACTTAGATGCATTATGTGGATATGTCATTATAAATTTAATTAGATTCTAATTTCAAATATTATAGAACTGAATTTACTTAATTCATATTTAAACTTTTTATAGCATTAAACATAAGTGTGCTCTTTCATGCCCCACATGCAACGCACGTGACATCTATAGTATATATAATTATTGACATATATAACAGCAAAATGCAGATTGAATATTAAAATTTTAAAATTTTAAAATTAAATATTAAAAAAATAAAAAATAAATAAAAACAGAGACTTTACATTAAAAAAAAAAAGCTAGGGCAGTAATCAATTGGAGGTAGAACTCAAAATTTGTAAGTTGTAATTGAAATTTTGAGTACATGAAGTGAACTTGAACACGAAAAAATTTTAAGTAGACCTACTGCTCAAAAATTAATCGAGCTCAACTCGGCTCTAATTGCTTGTTTTTACTTTTTTTTAAAAAAAATATTTAATTTATAAAAATGAATTAAAATGTGTATATATAAGTTTATATTTATATATTTATTTAACAACTTATTTTGTCGAATTCAAGTTCATATCGAGCGACCAAGCTTTGCCTCGAACTCGACTCGAAATGAAACTCGAGCTCAAGTTGTGACTCGAAGTTCAATGTAAGATTCTTCAAGTCAAATGGAGTTGAGCCCAAATTCAACCAATTTCAAGCAAAGCTAGAGCTCGAGTTACATTTATGTCACGGTTTCTTAAAAAAACCAATGAATCTAGCATTTTGCAATGAAAATCTTGATTTTAATATTAAATACCCGAAAATAAAGATCGATTTTACATTAAAAGACGCATAAACTTGATATTTTGCAGACTTCCGGTGGAAGCATAATAACAAGTTTATTTTTTTAAGGGGGCGTTTGGTTCGTTGTTATCTTGGTATTATGTTATATAATTTAAATGTCATGACATCTAGATGTCATTTTTTGACTAATAATTTTATAATCTAATAGAAGATTATTTGCAGATATCATTAAACTAAACAATTACCTTCTCTAGATAACATAACATAACATCAAGATAACATTAAACCAAACGCCCCCTAAAGGTTTTTGAAATCAAACTCGAATTAAAATCAATTAAATGATCGGTTCATGATTTTATTTTTTTTCTTTCTCATTAATATCAGTTTCGTTGTGTATCTAAAAAAATATGGAATCAGATTTGTGTTGTTAACATGCGGTATTACAGTTTTCAAATTATCTTCCAAAACTATTATCTTAATCTTCTCTTTATAAACTTCTATAAAATCTCATTTTTCTTTCTTTATTTTCATTTCTGGCGATAGATGTTATTTGATTTATTTTATCTAAGTGCTTCACGTTTTTTTTAATATACAATATATCGACAGCCAAGTGGGAACTTCTTAATTTGATCATCAGAAAGCTGATAGTTTTTCCCTTGTGATACAATTCTCTTGCTGAAATTGAAATAAAAAATAAATAAATAAATAAATATATATATATATATATATATAAAATTATGTGAATAGAACTAAAGATCATCACTGTCTTGCATGTAGGTTAATAATTAAACAGTAATATTCTTTTGAATAGCTAAGCTGATACAATGGAAGACAAAAGGAGAAGCTACTGGGCTTCCCACAAGCTGACTTTCATTCTAAATACGTTGCATATGTATGAGGATTGAAATAGTATCAAAAGTCAAACTACCAAAAGTGTCAAATGTATGTGTGCAGGAAAAAATTATTGGTTTGGATGCCTGATCATGGGCCAATCGCGGAGAGCCACACAGGTGAGCGGGAGGCGCTTCGTACAAAATGCTGCAAATGATACAGTTATCTTTAAGCGTTCGACTAGTACATATTGCGGTGAGATCTGTGGGATTGTAGAGGTGGGAGAGGAGAATACCTAAAGGACATTGAATGGAATTAGATATGGTAAAAGTAGAAGGAGACAGTAAAAATAACAGAAGACACTTCATAGAGAGAATGAGTCAGGGAGGTGAGGTGGGGGAAAGCAACAATAAAACTGCTAGCATTAGTGTTATCATGATTAGAGATCAGTCAACTACTTTAAGTCCAAAGTTGATTGCAACGTGCCATCACCTTCGAGGTTTGCTGCAGTGGATGGTGTTGGAGACACTAGTAGCAGTCTTGGCTGTGGAAATAAAAACTAAAGGTAATAAATTTTCTCGGTGTACTAAAAAGCAGACTAGAGTTTAGGTATGAAGATGATTGTGATTGGGAGAGAGAGTGAAAGAGAGGGGCAGGCAAGCGAAAGAAGAGACTATTTTATTTATGAACAATAATAGCAAATCAAGGACCACAATTAAACCTTTTCATTTCTATGTACCTACCTGAAACAAGAGGTATACCATAAAAGCTTAGATGTAATTTACCCATATTTTATCCTTTACCATATATTTAAAAATGAAATGAGAAATACTTTAAATAGAGGATAATTTCATAACACTGCTAGAACCATTTAAATATCATATTTAAGTACATCTTCCAATCCTTTTAATCATTTCAAATAGACATCTCAAATTTATACATTTAAGAGTTTTAATAACCAGAGTTTTTTGATATGGAAAGAAAAAGGATTTAGCAGCTTTACATTCCTTCAACAGAGCAGGAGAAAGGAAGGTGAATCGGTTAACTCACATTTCGAATCCCGCTGTAGCGGAGGCATAGTGAGCCAATGAATGCACAAATGCGCCACCATATTACCATCCCATCTAGTGGGAAAGATGTATTAAATATGAAAAACTCCGAGTTTCATTTAATCATTGAGGCCTCGTTTGTTTTAAAGTTAAAAATTAACTTGATTTAATTTTAACCTGGTATACCACATCACACATAAAATTTAATATTAAAAATTAACTTTATTTCACATTCTACACACATTACTAAAATAATAACTAATTTATATCACATCTCTCACATATCTCAATATAATAACTAACTTTATATCACATCCCATACATATCCCAACATAATAACTAACTTTATTTCACATCATTCATAACTTTTAATAAAAAATATCTCTATTCAAATTTAATATTAATCTTATCAAATTTAACCTTACAAATAAACAGATTTGAAAATTTAATTTCTTTCAAGTTGAGATTGCACACAATTTATCTACTAGACTAAGACATCAAAGAAGTTCAATGGAGATATTTGATTCAATATTATCTCCAATATTTGATCAAATAACACACACACACATATATATATATATATATATATATAATTTTATATAAAATTATAAAATTATTATTCAAAAATAATATTTAAACATTAAAATATTTCAATAATAAAATATAAGATTAAGATAATATTAAATTAAATACTACCTAAAAACCCCTCTTCTATTTTTTATCCAGCTCTATGTGCTGCCTTCTTTCAAACTGCAAGGTTGCGTGCTTACGATGAAAGTAACAGTAGACAGTAGAATCATAGAAGATTAGACAGGCTAAATTATATTCAAAAACTAGAGTATAAATATGCTGTTTAAAATAATTTATAAGCATACATACATATACATACATATACATACATATATATATATACATCAATATAACAAATAAGGAACAATCCAAATCATAAAATAGTGATGATACCATCTAATATAATTTAATATTATTTTGAAATTATATCATATAATATAAATATTATGATAAAAATAAATATTATCTAGAAGGCTCACTCTTTCTTCTACAAAAAAAAAGACGTCACAGGAATCTTACAGAACGATCTCAAGACGGACAGAGCGACCCGGGACATCGAGCGAAGAGCTCCAATGCACGTCTTGATAATTGTATATTATAAAATTAAACATTTATTTTTTATAAATAATATAATATAGCATCAAAATAACAATGAAACACACACACGGCCCTTAAGCACATTATCGACAACTAAAACATTGATAATTAACACACCACATCTCACTAAATAAACATTCAGTTCATAAATCAAGCACAGTATCCCACAAAAACCCAATTCTTCAAAAAAAAAAAAACAACCACCACCAATTCTTCCATTATCAGCTGGTTGACTAGAGTGTGAAGCCAACTCTTCAAGGTAACCACATATTCTAAAAATTTTCAACTGTTTTTTTCAATAAAACACAAAGGACAAGCTCTTATTTACTCTATATCAAAACTAAATTACTACTATGCAAGCAACCTTGAACATCATATTGACAGTATCAGTAGCAGCTCTGCCAGTTTCTGGTATATTTACATCCTTTGGCCAATGGAACTTCCTGAAACAGGGGAGGCTTCACAGCTCCAGTTCCTTTCTGATGCTTTTGCGACTGTAAACTGAGCAGCTTCCATGGTGTAAAGACTCGATCCCAGGGAAAATCCTCTATACACCAAACAGGGCAAAACTGCTATCAAAACTATCATGTTGAATTTGTTCGGCTCGTGAAAATTCAGTCAACGAATTTCCAGTAGAACTAAAAGGTAAGAAAAGGCCAAGTCTGATCATCTGCTAGCAGCAAATAATCGTATCGCCGGATATGAATACGGGCAACAGTGTGTCTTCATCTCATGAAATTCGAGGGATCTGCAGCTGATGGAGAAATCCAACGCAAAACAGTACTGAAGTATGACAAAAGCTGCACGGCAGTGAATACGAGAATTGGGCTCAGTTGGGGCTGAAAACGGAATAGTAAAACCAAAAAATGGACTGGCCAATCTGCTCTGATCACCTCTTCACCCGGACAAATTGGATGCCAAAACCGGATGAGGGGATACCCATAAATGTGATAAGCCTTTATCTCAAGGAAGGCTATCAATTCCCACTAAAACACAAGCTTGTGCACTTCACTAGCTTGTTGATTATTCTTCAAGATCAATCATTTTTAACGCTACTGGATTAATTGAACAAATTGCATTTGCACCTTAAAAATTTATATCATTTGGCACTTTGAACACTTAGTAATCAAGTTATCAGGAAGAATCAGCGATTTAGATAACTCAAATTAATCATACAAAATGATGTAAAATAGATAATGATGTTATTAGTAGGATCTAAGATGGATAAAAAAAAAAAACACCTGATATGTTGTGTGGTAAAAAAATTTCACAAAACTTAAAAATAAAATTTATAAGACAGTAGTAAAGCCGACAATGTTATATAATATTAGCCTATAAAATAGAAACATATAAACAAAATAAATATCGCAGAGATGAGAATGATAAGGAAGATGAGTGTGTATATACAAAAGAGTAAGATGAGAAATATTTATATATGTAAGAAAGTTGTAGTAATTGATATAAGCTCAAAGAAAGCTAGCTTAAATTATTTGGATATATAAATCGTAGGCTGATAGAAACTCTAGCAAGAAGAATTAAGATATTGGATCTTGTTTCTTGCCCATATAAAAAAAAAAGATTAAAAAAAATATGACAAGAAACTATAGAGAATAATTTCATATATTTAGAGCTAAACGAGGAGTTATCATTTGATAAAGTGTAATAGAAACAAAGGATTTATGTAGCTAGCTATGAAGCATGGACACTCGGGGACACGCGAGGACACACAGGGACACCGTGTCGGACACGCCACGTGGCGTGTCCTAATAAAATAATATTAAAAAAACTAAACGACACTTTTTGGACACGCTAGGACACTTTGGGACACCTTAGGGCACTTCAAAGACACTTCTAGGCCTCGTTTGGTTCGAGGCAAATTGTTTGTCAAACACAAATTTCAACTATAAAAATTAACTTTATTTCACATCCAACGCAAATACAAATATTAAAATTACAAGTATTTCATATTTTCACATTTTCTAATATTAAAATAAATTTTATCTCCCATTAAATTTAAGAAATAAATTTTTTTTAATTAAAAAAAAAGCTCGAACCAAACGAAGTCCTAGGATACTTTTGAGACACTTCTAAAATACTTCAGAGATACAGGACACTTCTAGCATACATAAGATAGAATTGGATATAGTTAATATTAATGTTAAATTTATTTATCAATATTATATATTTTTAATAAAATTATGAATATATCTATCTCATTTTTTTTATTATCGTTAAAATTTTATTTAATAAAATTAAAAATATATCTCTTATTATTATTAAAATTTTACCTAATACAAGTCAAAATTCTAATTTAACCAAATTAAATCAAATTTCTTCCTCCCTTGTTGCCCTTAAGCCTTACGAAAATGAACCAATCGAAAAAAATTTAAAGCTCTAGCTTCACTTTTATCCTTTTTTAATCTTCAATACCGAGAGCTTTTACTTTCTCTTATTGTCGTGTTCACTGTAATTGTCCTAATAAGCAAAATTGTATTTTCTCTTATTCAAAGTGAACCCTAAATTTATAACTCAAATCTTTTTAATGCCGACCACGTTTGTTCTCAAGTTCTCATCTTTATATATATATATATATATTTAAGTATAAATTGTTAATTTTATTATTGTATTTAGCATTTCATGCCGTGTTCGTGTCCTATATTTTGGAAAATCGCCGTGTCGCCGTGTCGTGTCGTATCCCGTGTCCCCGTGTCGTGTCTGTGCTTCATAGGTAGCTAGTAACACCCAAAGAGATAAAAGCTTAATTGTTGTTGGCACTTTGCACACTTGGGGTGCAAAGTGCATTTAAGAGATCTTGAGGGTGTAATGTGTATATTTTCATTTTTCAAGGTGCAATGTGCCAAAATTCTAGATTTTCATAGTGCATTCTGCATTTTGATCTGATTAACCTCTTTTGAAAAAGACAAATGAATAAAAAAACAAAGAATCACACTGGCAGACAAAAATGACTAAGGAAGCAGAGGAATGACTCACATAGTCAACGATGAATCATGAACCAGAGCCCGACTTTTGTACCCATACTTGTCTCTACAAACACAAGTACAAAGCTAATTCGTCTCCAGGTTTTTAGAAATCCATTTCTCCAAATGGCATTTATAATTCAATAAGAAACAACTAACCTCATGTGGGGCATAACCAGTAGAACCACCTCTTTTAGAGGGCTTCCCCTCTGTTGCATTTAAAGAGGCGTCAACATCTTTCAAATTATGTGCAGTGCCTCGACGACCAGCCTGCCTATGAGCGCCTATACAAAAATACATTTCTACAAACATTAAATCACAGCAAATCGCAAGAAAGATAGTCTGTAGATTGAACTATCACCATTATCGAGAGAACTATAACTGCCCCGTCCACCTCCGAGACTTTTAAAGTCTGAAGTCCTATTTCCAATAGCCATTTCATGTTTAGGATCCCCATGACCAAATGGCACCTCACTAGCCAAGAGCATATTAGTGTCACGTCCTACATTCACAAGGCCAATATTTACACACAGAAACAAATCAGACAAGAACTTTGCATATGCAGAATAAATAAATAAACCATGAGATCCATCGGAGCGACGAAGTGGGGCCCACACCCCACGATCAGGCCGATCTTTATTTCTAAGGCGCTTGTCTTGCTTATCAGTTATGGATACAAAAGTATGTAGTGATTCATTTAAGGAATTCCTGGTCTCCTGTGTTTTTCCATCAGCATCAGATGTGGACAGTGAGCCAGTAAGATGTTCCTTCAAATTTGGGTGTGGCACAGGAGGTCTGCGAGGAGGCTTGCCCTTCTCTTCGGCACCTGTAATCAGCTGCGAATCCAACTGAGATGTGGACATT
Organism: Apostasia shenzhenica; assembly: GCA_002786265.1. Taxonomy (NCBI): domain Eukaryota; kingdom Viridiplantae; phylum Streptophyta; class Magnoliopsida; order Asparagales; family Orchidaceae; genus Apostasia; species Apostasia shenzhenica. Next base: position 4,496,425 of record KZ451885.1, on the reverse strand, counting down.
TGTCGCCCGTCCCTGCTGGATAAAATGGTTTTAATAATTCTTCCAGGAGCCTCAAGTCGATGTAACTGTTTGAAAGAAGAGTCCAGTAAGTTTCATATCAACAAGAAAAATATTATAAAGTTGGTTTCACAGTCCATAAACAAACATGCTAATTACGTCAGTAACACTAAGATAAACAGAAAAGAAATACATTACAAAATATGAAGCATAGCTCTTACCTGAGAACCTTCACGATCTTTCCCCTTCAAAAGTAGAAGTGTCTTTTTCCCAGTTTCAACAGAAACAGGCACACCAGACACAGATCCATTCATAACACTACCTGAAAGACAAAAGTGAGCCTCCAAAAAGAGAATGACAGCAGTTGCAGGTGAAATAATGAAAGATTCAAAAATCAGTAAATCACGTATTAGGAAACAGGAGTCCCCAAATGGGATCATACCAGTAATAAGAACTCAAAAAGAAAACAAGCACACAAAAGAAACAATACACAAGCAAAAACATACTTGCTAATTTAAGATATCAACATACACTTTGAAAGCAAGTAGGTGAATCCTTTGATCGTGAGATGCAAAAAACCATGATTGGTAATAAGCCTGGAGTAATTGGAGAGATTACTGGAAGTGCAAAAACAATAATAAATACAACAAAGTAACTGCCCTGTAAACTCTAGTAATTTCCTTCTCCATCCCAGCACTCCAAGAGGTGCACCTAATCCATACACTGTCCTGGAAAGGGACAATGATTTTGGAGCCAGAACATTACACCCCTCAGAGAAAAATCAAATGAGGGCTGGGCGGAAAACTAGCAGGGTTGATCGCTAAAGACGTCGCATAGGAGGGAGGGGCTTGACGCTGCAGATCTCCCTTTCTCCAGTGTTAACAGCTACAGAGTGGGTCTCCTGAAGGCACAGACACCCTCTAGCAATCAAATCCCTCCCTCTTACGACCTCTTCAGCGAACAACCCCACAAGTCCTTCACTGCACTCAAATTCAGTTCCATTTTTGCGGAGATAAAGATCTAGTGTCAAAATTGTCATCTCTGCCCACGTATATTAAATCTCCAATCCGTAATCAAAAATTGTAACCAAGCACTGCTTGAAGAGTACCACTCCAGTCAATCAAAATTACAAAACAGTCATTTTAGCAGTCTAACTAGCCATAGGCACGTGGCAAAGTATATACATTTACGCAACAACACAGTAGGTAACCTGTTTTACATGTACATATTTAATAAGAGTTATTTCAGCAAAAGATTTCACTATGCCAAAATTTAGACTCAATTTTCTCTAAAAAGCATCAATGTCACATCAACAACAAGGACATCTGTTACAGAAAAGGAGGGGGGGAGCCTCCAATAGAACACAATGAATCATAATATATTTGGATTGTAGAAAACTTCACACTATGATTTCCAAAAGAGGTAAGCAACCAACAGAAAGATCCCAACAGTTTGCCAGAAAACAATTAAAAGCTCCCACGTGTGAAACAGAAAGAAACAAAAGCTATATACATACCTTTTTCAACTAGATTGACATCTTTCCCACTTGCAGATGGATGGTCAGCAGTTTTCTCACTTAATCGATCGTCTCTCCTTGACATTAATATGTGGGTTGGCTTTTCCTTACCACCTTCATTCTTTGCAATTTCCTTTGAAACATACTGCACATCAAATCAGCAATGAAGAGAAAGCTTAGTCAATACGGGCTTTAGCCTACACAGGCTTTAGCATACACATCACTACTAGCTATCAACAAATAAGAAGATATAGTTCGAATTGCAAATTCACCACTGACCATGGAAAGAATCAACTTGTCTAGATGATAAACATAAGATCAAAGAGTTTCAGAAGCTAAAAAGGAAAGTTGTGTTATGCAGATATGTCAAAGAAGAAAGAGCTCAGAGTGGCTTAAGTAAAGAACAAACGAGTTTTCCTAATACAAACAAACAAATTTTTGGGATGTCACGTATCTCAAGGTCGATTATGCATGATTCCCAGAATACCAAATGGATCATCTCAATATCATAAAAACATCATAACTGATAAGTACCAACCCCAACACAGTAACAAAACTAACAAATCCCTGTACAAGTTCCGATGAACCTTTCCACTGATCAAAAACCTTTAAAAATGTTTTGGACAACTTTCAAATCTTCGACAAACATTTAAATATCCTCCAAAGTCAACTACCAAAATGGAATAATGAAAGTAGTCAGCAGGCAACAGCAGAAGGGAAGTAGGTGAAAGTTAGTTTGTTATGAACACCAGTAATGAAATTTAATTTGATAATATGAGAGAGGATCCCACAACATAAAAAGATATAGACAGCAAATTTATGTATCCATCTCCAAAGGAATAAAATGTTGACATGTCTCAAAATCTATTTAGGTGGCATTCAAGTGATTCCCTAGACACGCAGTAATCATAGAAACAAGAAGTTAAATATGTTTAAATCCTATTTTTGGCTTCGCAAAAAACACATTACAATTGCGCTAACCTAAAGAATCATTTTTACAAGCATTTCAACCAAAATATAATCGAAAAATAACACAAGTAACCAAAAAAAGAAAGGATACAGAGGAAAAACATGAGGTATAATTGGGACCTAAGAATGTGATAGAAGTAATATAGAAAAGAGTAACCATTCCTAGTAATTCAAGAGGGTAGCAGTTCAAGTATGTTTAGCTACACAGACTAACAAATACAAAAGGTATATTATATTAAATATAATTTAATGTAAAGTCAGATTTCTACTTTTTCCCATAAATGCAGTACACTAAGGAGCTGGTAGAAAGCATCATCGAAATACATAGAGTTAAAACAAAGCCGCACGCGGCTCCATTCACACACATACACACACGCAACAGACAATCCTGATACCATAGCAGTGCATCTTCAAACAGCACAGAAGTGCAAAAAATTGCTAAAGATAGAATAAATATATTTATGGCGAAAAATAAAATAATGTCATGAAAATCATCAATGATGAATACATGGAAATAGGCTGCATAAATAGGAAGATGACTCACAAATCATCCTTTGTTCAACAAAAGAGAAAAAGGTTTAATTTTCTTAAATTACATTCAGCAATTTACTCTTTGACACATACCCTCAGTTATATAATTAATTTAAACAGAACTTTTACACAAATAAATGTACACCAAAAATGTTATAAGCAGAATAACCTAAATGAGTGGCATAAGGCCTACACTTAATTTATCTGTTGCTCCTTCAAATCATCAAAGCATCAGGGTCACAGAAACCTTTGATCTAGTAGATGCTGTTTAAGTCATTGGTCACCTCTAAGTTCAAATAATCAGATGCGCAATTTTCAAAATTTTACCAAAAAAACATAAATTTTAGAATTTTTAGAATTTTTTCCAGTATGGATAGATACTGCTACATGGTAAAGAACGTGATGGAATGTGGCCTCCTATCAAATTGGTATATACAGCACAACAAAAAATTGTTAAGCAATGCGAAAAAGGAGGAGCAAATTATAAAGAAGTCATAATTTGTTCAAACAAATAAAGTGCGTACTATTATGGTAGATCCTCTTCGCTTCTCCAAACTTCGTTTAGAAGGGGTAGAGCTGCTACCAGAAACTATAGCTCTTCTGCTGGGCTTTCCATTACCAGACGTTCTCTGCCATTATTAAATAACATTAAATCATAAATAAATACATGCTAATAAAGTGAACTTTGCGAAACTTGATGCATCACGCAATACTGTATTCCAAGCATATATAAACTATACGGGAAACCAAGAAAAAATGTGATTAAAAAAAAATAAAACTAAAGTGACTATAAAAAATAAAAAATAAAAAAATAAAAATAAAATAAAGCAAAAACTTAAAATAGTGAGCAGAAGTATTTAAGAGTTTATTGTTCTATTTACATGTTTGTTACCTAAAGAAAAAAAATATAAAAAGTGATCTTACTCACTTAGACCTAGATAAGAATTTGTTAATTGATAGAACGCAATGAAAACAAAGGATTAATATAGCTGACCCCACCTAGTGAGATTAAGGCTTGGTTGTTATTGTTGTTACCTAACGAAAAAAGGCACACCAAAACACTGAATGAACACAAGTTAGTTCAACATATGTATGACCAGTTAAGGCTCTTTACTTGAAGGCCCAGTAAAAAAAACAATCATAATACTGGAGTTTTAGAATGACTTTGGACAACACAAAAACTTGGGCCTATGAGTGAAATGATTGTCCCCTGACCTTCAGATGGCAAAGCCCAATAGCATTCAACTTATCCATAAACATGATCAGTTGGGGGAATTTAACAACTGAGAACATCAGGAAGTTAAAATATACTTCATGTCCTATTTCAGATCAAAAAGTTCATAAAGGTACAGAACCATAAAAACAGTTCTCACGAGAGGTTTTTTTTATTTTTAATTTTTTTGAAAAAGGATCATGTATTTAGACAAGAGATAACCAGACAACGTATCTAAAAGAGCTCAAATATAACACATTTATCTTTGTAACCATCATTAATAGACTAACTCAACTATTAAGTGTCGCCTTTATGATCAAATTCAGTGCTGCATTTAGAATTATCTAGTTTAGGCAAAGTTCTTATAATCAACAGCAAAAATACTCATATGGTTTTATGTTTAATTCATGTTCACGTAGTAGCTGACATAAGATAACCATAGTGACTCCACTCAATCACAGAAAGAGAATGGAAATGATGTAGAATGTCTATGAAAAAAAAGGAAAAAGGCTAAAATAAATTTGAGAAAATTAGAGAGAAGTTTAGTCAAATCATCAAAAAAACTCCTAATTACAAATGATGAGAAATTTTAGGCTAATAATAATGAAAAAATAAATTCTTACTAAATAATCTACACTAGTAGAATTAAGTTAAATTATATTTAAATTTTAAATATACAATATTTAAAATTTAAATAAACTATCATTATCTAATTAAAAAATAAATACAAAATAAAATTAGTCCTTTCATGCTAAAATAAATACATAGATAATCCTTTTTATGCTCAAGTGGATCGCCATCAGGGAATTCATAAAGTAATAAAAAAAGAACCATAATAATTCACTCGTAAGCAATTGCATCATACTTAAGCAACTCTGGATCAGGTTTAGGATACTATAAGGGATGCATCTTCAATTAATTCTAGTTTACACAAATAATTCTGCATGACCAACAACATCAATACCCATACTCTACTCTAGCTCGGTTGGTTCATTTTGTGCTCTTATTCTGTCTTTATGTGCTAGGATCAGTTTAATGCAAAAAAACCTCGTCCATGCTTCTTGGCAAGAGAATAAGCAACATTTAAACAAATAGATTTCATAAGAATGACAAGGAAAAACTAATAAATAAAAGATAAAAATTGAACAAGAAGGCAATAATGCTGCAGTGAGTGACAAATACACATACAAGCATCGAAGCGTACCTGAGACCCACTCTTTGCTGCACGTTTCTGCCGAACAAAATCCATCAGAGGTGTCACTATGGGTACATCTTTTGGTGCACCTGAAGAGGACTAACCACCTTAGTTCAAACACAACACATGATCAAAAGAATTAAATGCAAATACACTAACCAGCTTTTTCAGCTTCTCTCCTTTCAAGTTGAATCTCTGCACTAGGTAAATTCTCTGCAGGCTTTGCCAGAAGCTCAAGAAACTCCATATATTCAGGGTCTAGATATTCATCAAAAAATACTTGTAATATAACAAAATGATATATTTGGAATAAAACATGCCATGCTGAGAAAACAAAATAAATAAAATATATTTGGAGCAAAACATGCCAGGCTGACAACATCATACTCAAAATTTATATAACATATCAAATACCTTTTAATACAGTTCCCTCGCGGCCATCTTTCTTTGTCCATTGCTTTGGTACACGTTGAGATGGTGCATATTCCACTAGAACTTTATATTGCGTGCCTGCATTGTCATCCTTAACAATGTAATCCATGCAAAGAAAAAAGATTGTAAATGAAAGATGAGGGCACTGATGGAGATAACTAAAAAAAAACAATGATGGAGATAACTAAAAAAAACAAATGATGGAGATAACTAAAAAAAAAACAAATGATGGAGATAACTAAAAAAAAAACAAATGATGGAGATAACTAAAAAAAAAACAAATGATGGAAACTATCACAGTACTACAAAAAATCAATCAAATTAATACAAATTAGGAACTAAATACAATAACAAAGAAAAGTCAAAGAAGATTCGTTTTGGTCTGACAAGGTAATGAAGATAGTCCAATCACCAACACACAATAACATCAAGAACAGAGGATCAACAATTGGTAGAACAGCAAAACTTTCATCCAAAGAATTACGTAGCAATATTAGACAACTGAACATGCCATATGTTGAACTTGAACTAAGAAGCCCATACAACTAAATGAACAAATTTTTAGCAAAATATAAAATCAAAATTGAAGGAATTCCCACTATTCAAAATATGGGCATGACAACATTAAAAACTGACAATATTCCAAAACACCAATGGAGATGTTTTGCCAAAAGCAAAGCATCAACAGAGAATCCATCATAAGAAAAATAAAAAACGGAACCTCAAGCACAATGGCATTGCCTCCAACACAAACTTCAACATGCCTATCAGGCAAGAATTAGATAAAAAACAAGAAGATGTAAAAACTGGTTACTTATTGAGGTAACGAGAAGAAGGCACTCATCTTTTTAGAGAAATTGAAGCCCTCAAAGAACTTCCAGTACGACAATATATAGACACAAAAACACACTCAGTCACTCAGATAAAGATTAGTATAAGCTTAGATGGATGAGTGGTTAGGCTTAACCGCATTCAGCAATGAATACATTAGGGAGAAGTTGGATATGAAACCTCTAAAAGAGAAGTAGCAAACATGACATTTAAGGTGGTTTCAATATGTTCACTGTCGATCTTAAAAGCCACTACACGTAAATGGGAAGTGCAAGACATGACAGTGCAGAGAGTGAAGAGAAAAGCCAAAAATGACTTGAGATATAATCATTAGATAGGAATTTGACTCACTTGTGCTCCAAAAAATGAAGATAAATAGATGTATCTAAGCCCTCTAGTTAAGGATTTAGGCTTTCTTGTTGACTCACTTGTGCTCCAAAAAATGACTTAAGATATGATCATTATATATGACTTTGACTCACTTATGCTCCAAAAAATCAAGATAAATAGATACATCTAAGCCCTCTAATTAAGAATTAAGGCATTATTGTTGACTAAAAAGGGTTATTCTATAATAGTATTCGCGAAAGGCTATTAGTGTCAAAAATGGCGAATTTGAATCACATAAGATCATCTCAATAGGATGATGTAACGCGCGTAAGTAGCACACAAATTCTATAATTGTAGGTTTAGCATTTCTAGGAAGTAGTTTGCTACCTTAAACTTCATAGTAAACTGAAAGGACCAATTAACAATATAATATTTAAATTATGCAATCAAGGAAGTCATCTATTACCTTACCTCATGAGCTTCGTTAAAAGTGCTCAAGTTCCAGTTTTGTTAATTGAGGAAAAAGTCTCACCGCTTAGAAATGTACAGAAGTCAAAGACTGGTACATGCAAAACTGTGCACTAATTACCTTTCAAAATAAAGAGTGCAGTATTTGAGGTAATCAAGACACTTACCAGGAAAAAAGGCAAACATATGAAACTGCATTTATTTTCAGTAAAAGCTACAAACTTAAACACTTACCTCTTTCATTAACAAAAACATGACCATCAAAGAACTCGGCAAACTCAAATACATCTTCAGGGCTCCTGAAATCAATGTAAGCTCGAGCATACTTTTGATTCTTTTGGCTGCAGAAATAATATATTATAGTTTTGATGATAAATGCATTCAAGAAGAAAGGTAAAAAAAGAAACAATTCGAAACAAAAAAAGTTGGGATGATGAAAAGGGACGTCAACTACAAACATCTACAGAACTTCAGAACAAGCATTTGGTTATAAAACATAGCCAAACTCACAGTAATGGATCATCCTAACAAAAGAGGTGCATCCTAACAGTAGACAGAATGAAAATTAGTTCATCGTAATAATGCCCCTTTTCATGAGTTTAACTGGGAGAATGATGCCAATACAGAAAAAAAAAAAAAGGTTTTAAAGTATGTCACAATTAACAAAAGGACTTTGTGGGAAAGCCCCTGATCTCAGCATCCATTCCATTCTTGAATAGCATGACTAATCATTCAGATTCAATTCATCTGCACCAGTCACCAGCAACTGATTCGATTACAGCTTATTCTCCTACTAAAGTAAAACACGGATAAGATCACACTGGAAAGGCATAAAATAACACCTATTGCAAAAACAGGCACCTAAAGCTATCACCAACCAAAATTTATTTACCCAAATACAAAACATCTAAAGGATGACGAGCATAAACTGAAAACCTAGTAGCTTTACTGGTCAGCAATAGAATGAGGTCTTCATTAAATATTAGAAGAGACTCGACATATAACTATTCACAGCAAAATTAGTAAATTAATTGCAGTACTTGCAAGAAATTCCCCTACACTGATGAACATAAAACCACTCCAACACAACAAATCCCATTTCCCCGGTTCAGAACTATCCACTTGCTAGTTGCTTCCAAACTAAAATTGCAACCAAAAGCTTGAAAACACACACACACACACAAGGATATACACAGAGTTGAAACAACTATGGGACTGAGATTAATTACGACTGGCAAACAAAAAATATCATCCAATCAATGGACTACGAAAAATACTAAAACACAAGAGAATACATGTCAGTAGAACAGAAACCCTAACCTGCTCTTCCCAGGGCGGAAACAAAACCACTTGTAACGGCCGGCTAACTTGGCGTCGATCCGCTCCACGAGATCTCCCTCGGTGATCGACGGCGGCAAGTGCCGCAAAACGACTTTCGTCCGTTCCACCGGATCCTTCATCTCAGAGAAACATAAACGGGTAACCAGGAATCAAAATCCCACGCAATCGAGGAAGAACAAGCGCTGCCCTCGCAGGATTCACATCTCCTCCAGGCCCAGGGATCACGCGATTTCACGATTAATCGGGGTTCTCTCCTCGATTAGGGTTTCCATCCGGGTGTTGGAACGACACTAGCGGCCTCGGATCAGTGAGAAGGAGAAAATCGACCCCAAAAAGAAAATTAATAGTAGGAAAAGAACTTACAACGCATTCACGGAAGAAACTCGCCGCACGCACGTGCGCACGTGTCGCCGCTTAGGCGTCTTCGCTTGCGCCGGAGCCCGAAAGCCTGGGAGTTCATTGTAACAGGGTAAATTACATTTAAGTCTCTGAATTTTAAATATATTATCCCTCTAGTTAATAATTTTAAAAATTTTAGTACTCAAATCAAGTTCAGTTTTAAATTTTTTATTATTAAAATTTATAAAATTCTTAAAATATTCTTCTCTCCATTCTCTATCTTCTTTCTCTCTTCTCTCTCTCTCAAATAGCTCTCTCATATTGTCTTTTTTTTGCTCTTCGTTAGCAATCATATAAACCTGACACAAGGCCTATAGTGGCTGTTTAGTCTTATTCGACTGCCGATGAAGATCCAGAGCAAGAAAAAGAGTAATTCGGGAGAAAGAAAGGAGAGAGAAAGGAGAGGGTGAAAAGATATGAGTATTTTGAGTATTCTATATAATTTTAGTATTAAAAAATTAAAAATAGATCTAATTAAAAAATAAATCTGACTCAAGATTTAAATTTTAAAATTTTAAAATCATAAATTTGAGTGGTAATATATCTTAAGTTCAGAGACCTGGATGCAATTTATCTTAAACTATTAACTATTATTAGCTGATTTAGTGAAATTGCTGACAATTTTTCTTTTTTAACTTTTTATCCTTTCAAAAATAAATTTTTAAAATTTACAAGGACAATAATAATTTATATCTAGCACCTCTAACGTATATTAATTACAATTTTTACCTTTATTATAGTGTAAATTATGATACTTATCAAAGATGACGCAATGCATATAAATATTTATATTTAAGGTCAAATGAGTTTCATGAAAAATTTTGATGGCAACATTTACAATTATCTTATTTTTTTATAATGCAAAAGGATTTATCTTACCAAAATTGAATATTTATTGCATTCAGGTTATTTCATCGAAATGAACTTATTCGAACTCAACTTAAAAATTTACGAGTCATACTTCTTAACCCAACTTAAATATGTAATTTAAATAGATTAAAATCATGAATTTTGGGTTTTTTATTGGGTAGGGTACTAATTTAAAAAATTGCATAAATTGCCCGTGGTTTCAAGATTTATTGCATTCAAGTCTTCAAAAGTAAAGAAAAGCAAAAAATAGTAGAATAAAAAGAAAGAACTGCACCAAACACAAAAATCTCTCAATTTTTGAGTCTTTAGGCCCTGTTTGGTATGAGGACTAAATTCAGGATCAAAATTGTACTAATTTAAAAAATAACAATAAGAATAATAAATAAAATTTTTAATTATTCTACAAAAATTTTAATATAAAAAAAATATTTTACTTCAGAAATTAATAATTTTCAATAAAAATATAAACTTTATTTTACATTTTAGATCAAAATACTCGATTCGAATATTTTTTAGGAATACGTAGTGGTATGAAATTATCTAGGAATAAAAATAGTAATGAAAATGTCCCGAGTTCATACTGAGCCAGGTATTACTTAAGCTTAGGATTTTAATATATACGTAAGCTCAAACACGAATAGGGGATCGAATCCTCCAAGTTTGAGTTGTCTTTGCTCTACAAACAACTGATTTCGTGTCTTACTCTAGCTTGTTCACGTCCCTAAATAATCAATATTTTTTTGAGAATTAAATAATCAATAATTTAATTGAAAAAAAAAAAGTATGCAAGCTTGTTTGGCCTCAGAATCATTTTAGCTCTGCCCAAGATCAAAATGTTATTCAATTAAAAAATATAATAAATAAATAAATTTTTATTAGATTCTACATAAACTCTAATATAAAAAAATATTTTATTTTATATACTCGATTATTTTTAGTAAAACTCAATTTTATTTAATATTCTTAATAAATGAAATATTTTGGTTAAGATGTGAAATAAATTTGATAGTTCTATTAAAAATAATTAAGTATGTGAAACAAAATAAAAATTTTTTATATTAAAGTTTATATAAAATATAATAAAATTTTAATTTTAGTCACACAATTTAAAGAATTTTTTAATTAAATATATTATGTTAACAAATTATCTTTATTTATATTTTAAAAATAAACAATTGAGTCAAATTCAATTTAAACCGATCTAATCCAATTATGTATTTAAATCAGCTTAATGAAAAATACGAGCTAAATATGACTTATAGCTTTAATCAACATACTCAGCACGAGTTTAATTCGAGCATAATATCTATCTAAACAATAAGTATTCATCTTCAAACCAAACTCTTACTCCAAAATAAGAAGTCGCAATCTTTCATTTCGCATTTAAGCCGCTTGGTTATTGATAAAAGGAACATTTGGTACTGCTCTATAATCAGTTCATTTAATTTTACATTTGGAATCGAATCGATTCCATGATTTTATGTTCATAACTCCAGCCCATTCTCATTTTTGGCAGAAAAATATACTAATTCTTTTATTCCAGTTAGTAAAAGGGATCTTGAACTAAAAAATAAACCTAGAAGTTACAATAGGGTATCGTGAGCTCTGGAAAGGATTTTCATTTATCCTAATACAAGGTTTGAAATCTTGTAGCCAGACTAAGAATACAGTATTGCCAAAACCAGTAACCACAACGAATAACTGGAAAGGATCGAAGAATTGGCATCTGGAATCCTGTTCGTTTCTTGACTGAACCAAATTGCAATATCTCACGAAGTATTCAAATGAGATAGAGTTTCGAAGCTCTGGGATTACAATTAAAAAAAATGATTTGAATTGTTATACGATTCGATCTATACTTCTGTAATTTATCATGTATTCTAAATATATATTTATGCTTAATAGCAGTTATCTAGAACTCTAATATTATTTTTTACATAAAAATATATATCTATGTACTTGAGGATCATCTCTCTTCCCTCATATCAGATTGAAGATGGCATCAGAGAACTGATTAATATGAAATGACGTAAATCTTGAGAAATGTTGATAACATTTGAAATTGTTTAGATCTATATGTAATCACCCACAAACTTCAGAACCCATATGCAATTTACCCAATTAATAAAGCCAGGGTGGGTGAGGTGCACGAAGCGCATGCTGTATCATCGCCGTTTTATGAGCCCAACGGGCCTCTGGTTGTAATAAATATATTTTTTTATTTTATAATTATTAAAATATTATTTTATTTTATATTTGTTTATAAAAAATAATTATTTTAGTTTAATGATATTTATAAATAATATTCTCTAAAATTATAAAATATTAATTAAAAATATAATATTTAAATATTATGTTATTTAGATTACATTGACATAACACTAAAATAACGATGAATCAAATGCTCACTGATATTAAAATATTATCGTACTCTCTTTTTTTTCATGTTCATTTTGATACTTATTTTGCATATTATTATTCAAAGTATTATAAATATTTAGGGCCTATTTATTTGTAAAATTTAATTTAATAAAATTAAAATTAAATTTAGATAAAAATATTTTTTATTGAAAATTGTGAGTGATGTGAAATAAAATTAGTTATTATATTGAGATATACGAGGGATGTGATATAAATTAATTATTATTTTGATAATACGGGTAGAATATGAGATAAAATTAATTTTTAATATTAAATTTTACTTATGATAATTGAATTTTCTTTTTTTTACTTTTAAATATCACATATACATGTTCTCAGTGTTATATGTGATTAGAAAACTTTATTATGGCACACCACTTAAACAACCCTTTAATTTAATGTATTTATATAAACTGGATGATGTCTTTCTTCATAAATAAATGACGAAATAATTATTATATGCTTATAATAACTGCTTCTACTCGTATTTCTTTGAGATTAATAGTGCACTTAAAAATCAATTCATAAACTTGGAAATCTTTCACACATATTTTTAAGATTGATAGAACGTTTCAAACTATATTTTGGTGTGAGGACCAAAATCAGTACTAAAATGGTACTAGTTTAAAAAAATAATAATAAATAAATAAATTTTTTTAATCATTCTATACATGTTTTAATATAAAAAATATTAGTTTACTTCATATATTCAATAATTTTTAATAAAAATATCTATCTTATTTCACATTCTGAACTAAAATACTCGAATCAAGTATTTTTAGTTTAGGGTATGAAATAAAGTTAATATTTTTATTAAAAATTATTGAGTATGTGAAGTAAAATAATATTTTTTATATTAAATTTTTTATAGAATGATTAAAAAAAATTATTTATTATTATTATTGTTATTTTTTAAACTAGTACCATTTTGGTTCTCGCGCCAAACAAGATTTCGATTCTTTTACTTAAAATTTTGCCTTTATTAGAAGAGAGATAAAGGACTAATTTGAGGTGTCATATCAGCAGAGATTTCAAAATATATGAGCCAATATAAAGAACTCTATCAATATTGGAGATATATTTAAAAGATTTTTAAGTTCACGAATCAACTTAGAACACCCTACAATCCACAAAGGAACAGCTTACCCTGATAATTATGATATATTTGTCTTCAAACTTATAAGTTTTCAAGTACTAATTCGATATTCGTGAAAATCTATTAGTTTCTTGAATGGGAAAATTTATTGAATTTAGATGCGAGAATGTAAATATTTGAAACCCAATTGCGTGCAGATAATGTAATTCTCTCTATAACGAAGTCCTAGCTATTATAATGCAAAAAAAAAGTGTAACTTAGGCTCTGTTTGGCAATAGGCTAAAAATTATGGTTAAAATTAGCCATCACTAAAATCTTAAATTTATTTAAAAAAAACTTAAAAATTTATTTTATATCTCATCTCACACAAATTTTAACATTAAACAATCACTCTATTTCACATCCAACACAATTCTCAATAAATCAATCAACTTTATTTCACATTCTATACAATTTTTAATATAACCAACTTACTTTATTTCACATCATACATATTTTTCAAAAATAACTAAAAATTTCAACCAAATCTTCTTTTTTTTCTTATTTACCAAACAGAGCCCCCTGTTTGGTAATAGGCTAAAAATCATGACTAAAATTAGCCATGACCAAAATCTTAAA